>PVJL010013227.1:0-33274 GCA_004026885.1 Lyroderma lyra
AGAATATACCTTCCTCTAAAGTGCACATGGAACATTTATAAAAATTTATCATATTAGGGCACAAAAAAACTTTAGTAAGTTATATGAAGTAGAAATATTACCAACAGTACTCTAAGCACTAAAATTTGGACATTATTAACAAAAACAAAAAAATACTAAAGAAACCCTTTCAATCTGGAAATTAAAAAAACTCTCTACAAAACACCACTTGGATGAAAGGGAGAAAATAAATTAAAAATAAAAAAGAAATAATAATAATGAAAACCCTACCTATCAGAATTTATTGGATGCATTTAAAGCAGGGATCAGAGGAAAATTCACATCCCCAAACACTTTTATCAAAACAAACAAACAAAAAATAAATGACTTAAATTCCCACCTCTAAAAGCTAGGAAAGAATTATAAGATAAACTAACAGAAAGCACAGGAAAGAAAATAATAGGATAAAGCAAAAAATAATTAGGTAGAAATAGAGGAATAATAGATCTAATTCATAACTCAGACATCTCATTTTAAAAACCATTAACAAAATGGACAAAACACTTGCTAACAGTAAAAAGTGGAAAGAAAGCACAAGTATATAAAATAAGAAATGACCAAGAAGACATAATCATTGAAACAGGAGATACTGAATAAATCATGAGACAATTAAGCAGACCTCTATAGAAATAAATAAGAAAACACAGATAAGATGCTACCAAAATCAGCTCGATTTGATATAGCAAGCTTAAATAAATAGACTTCCACAAAAGACCTAGAGAAAATCATTAAGGAAGTAAGCCCCCAAAGAGTACCAGGGCTGGGTGGTTCCACAGGGGACAATTTGACCAAACTTTCAAAGAACAGATGGTCTCCATTCTTTGAGTTGTTTCAGAGTAATGCAAATAAAGAAATTTATTCTTTTTTGAAAGTAAGTGTAAATTGATACCTAAATCTGAAAAAGCAAGTAGAAAAAATGAAATTACAGACCAGTATTACTTATAAATATTGAAGTCAAAGTAATAGAATTATTTGTAAAGCAAATTTAAAACAACATTGAGAAATCAATACACCATGACCAAATTATATTTTCCCCAGCAATGCAAGGTTGGTTTGACATGAGGAAATCCATTACTAAAGTAATACACTTAAAGAAAAAATGGTATGATTTTCTCCATAGATACTGAAAAGCCTTTTATAGAATCCAGCACCCATGCCTGATATATCAGAGAAAATAGAAGTGGATGGAACATGATAAAATAACATGATAAAATCTTAACAAAATATTTTATATGCTTGCATTCTAAAGTGAGCATCTTTTTCGATAGGAAAACACTAGAGGCATTTTCACAAAGATCGGGATCAAGGCAAAGATGTCCATTATCTCCACTATGATCCTATAATTATACTGGACATATTAGCTATTAGATAAAAGAAATCAATTAGAGATACGTGTACTAGAAAAAGAGATGTAAAACGATCTCAAGTTGTAGATGGTAGGCTAGTCACTGGGAAAAGCCTAGGGAATCAATAATAGAAGTAAATCAAACAATAAAAGAAATCATTAATGTAGCAGACAAAAATTTAATGTACAGAATCAATAATGTTCTTAAACATAAATAAGAACCAGTTGGAGGACACAGCAGTGACAAAGAAGATAAAATAGGAATAAACTTAGCAAGAAACAGGTGAAGCCTATATGAAGAAAATTTTAAGACACTCTGAAAGACACAAAAGTAGTCTCAAACAAATAGAAGGACATCCCTTGTTTTTGGATGGGATGACTTAACATTCATTTAAAAAAAAAAGCCAGGTTTTTGGTGTTTTTCAATTAATTTATTACTTTAACACAGTCCCGGTGAAAATACCAATAAGCTTTGTGGACATTCAACCCACCAGACATTAAAATGAACTGTAAACCCTCTGTAATTAAATTAGTGTGGTATTGGTGCATGAATGGACACAGAGTAGTGGGATCAATACAAAGTCCAGAAGTTGAGCTAATTTATATATGGAGATGTGTTTATTGTAAAGGTGGCAGCTCAAATCATAGGAGCAGAGAATAACTTTTTAAAACACTGTGCTGGGAAAACTGGGCGGCCCTCTGGAGAAGATAAAATTAGAGGTATATTTTACAGCACATGCAAAATAAAAACTCCAAGTGGATCTGAGACTTGAAATATAAAAAAAAAAAAACAACATAAAAGTACTATAGGAAAACATGAGTTAATTTTTCTATATCCTGGGTATACGGAAAGGTTTTCTTTTCTTTTTTTTATTCATTTTTATTGTTAGACTTATTGGGGTGACATCTGTTAGCAAGGACTACATAGGTTTCAGGCATACAACTCCACAGTGCATTGTCACCTTGATGTATAATAAGTTCACCACCCAATGTGACTTCTCTTTCCATCACCTTGTATTTAGCTTCCCCCTCCTCTCCCACCCCCTCCCCTTTCTCCCCTCCCTAACCCACTCGTCCCCAAATAAACATTAAACTATTGATTGTGTCCATGGGTTATTTGTTTGTTCATTTCTTTTTTCTTTGCTTTCAGTTTTATATTCCGCATATGAGTGAAGTCATACAGTTCTTTGTTTTTTTCTGTCTGGCTTATTTCACTTAGCATGATGATCTCCAGGTCCATCCAAGTTGTTGCAAATGGCAATATTTCATCTTTTCTTACAGCTGAGTAATATTCCATTGTGTATATGTACCACAGCTTCTTTATCCAGTCATCTGTCGCAGGGCCGGAAAGGTTTTCTAACTATATAAATCTGAGTACATAAAACAAAAAGTGTTTTGTTTTATGTACTCAAATTTATCCATCTTTTCTTTTACTACCTCTGGACTCTAAATCCAGAGGTAATAAAAGAAAAGATGGATAAATTTGAGTATATAAAGCAAACACTTTGGCACGGCCAAGCCAACAAGCAATCCAAAGCTACCCCATGAGTACAGTCGAAATGCAAACAATAAAGTGAGAGTAAATATATGCAACATCACCAGATGTGAAGGGTTAACATCCTTAATATATAAAGAACTGTTAGGATTGGGGGAGAGGGGAACCTCGTAGAAAAATGGGCAGAAGACATAAAAAAAATAATTTGCATAAAAGATATACAAATGGACTTTAAACATATGAAAATATGTTCAGCTTCACCCATAACTAGAGAAATGCAAATTAAAATGACTCAGAGATATCATTTTCACCTGTCAGATTGGCGAAAATTAAAAAGATTGACAACACATGTGTTGGTGCGGCTGGAAGGCACCAAGGCCTCCCACACATCGCTGCTAGGGGTGCAAATGGGGGCAGCCCTGGGGGAGGGGAAGTTGGTCTCTTTTTCTCATTTACGGTTTGACCCAGGAATCCTATTTCTAAGTGTTAGTCCTGAGGATAAACTTCAAAAGTTTGACAATACTCATGCACAAGATGATTCGTTCCGGAATTATTTGTAATGGCAAAATGTTGGGAGCAACCTAATGTCCACACATGGTGGAGTGGTGGAGTCTGTGCCACTGTAAGAGAGAAAGAGGAAGGTCTCTATAAAGTGACATGCATGGGGTGACTTCTAGGATGTACTGGGAAGTGACAAAAGTGAGTGCAGAAGAACGTCCTGATGTGGGAAGGGGGTAGGGACTGAGCGAAGGTGAACACGACGGTACGTTTGGGGGGTAATAGCATGCTCTAAAATTGGATGACGGTGGTAGTTACACACTGTACACTCGTATTAAAACTCACCGGACTGTATCCCTATAGTGAGTGAATTTTATGGTATATAACAATATACCCAAACAAAGCTGTTAATAAAGAAATCATTAGTATGCTTTATTACACTGTTGTGTAGTAAAGAAGGTAAGATAAAAAATATACACATCTATGTGTATTTTAGCTATAAAGAAATATAGGAATGGTAAACTAGAATGTAATGAGATTGATTACCTAGAGGAGTTATTGGGACCAGGGTCACCAGGACTGGAGGATGGCAGTGGGACAGAAGAGACGATGAGTGAAATTGCGCTGAGACACATTTGCATATACTTCTGACATTCACAATCATGTCAGTATTTCACAACTCAAAGAGAAAAAGGAGCGTCCGGCACAAGAGCTAAACCCCGATGTGGAATAAAAGCAGAAACACACTCCAGCTGTATTTCAAACGGATAGTAAACCACGCTGGCCACGGGGACATCGCCCCACATCACGTTTGGACTCAGCTACTGACAAAAAATAGCTGTTAGATACGTTGTGACTCTCGTTGGTAGGTTTGTTCCTTCAAGTGAGGCGGTCAGCAAGTCTGAATTATGTATATTCAAGGAAATATGTAAATGCATTGTGAGTAACGGGGACCGTTTTCTCCAAGTCAACGAGGAAGTTACTCATACAGGAAGGTGGGGGGCTGGAATTAGTCTGTGGCGTTGAATTGGAATCTGGGGTATCAGTATAAACACACACACACATCTAGAATTGTGTACGAGTGTGTGAATTGTCACTCTGCTGAGAGCCTCAAGGCGATGACACTGTAGTAGGAACAGTTGGGACCAGAAGGTAAGGGAGTACTCAAGAGAGGGTGGAGGCGTGGTAAAAGGACACAAGAGCCAGGCTCCCAGGGGTCAAGTCTGGGATAACTGGGCATCTGAGTCATGTAAAGGAGGAAGTGGGGAAGAGGGAAGTGGCTGATGGCCAGCGCAGAAGGAACGTATCACGTCCCCACAATTTCGTATTCATTTCCAAGGGGGAAATTGTAGTTTTCCAATGGAGAAAGATGGCAGACCCTACCTTCACCAAGTAATCAAGGTTACCATCACTAATGAGGGGACAGCAGGTGTCCTGTGCCTCTAGAGGTGACGCACTGAGGACACAGTATCATTTCTGTGGCATTTCTGCCCAAAATGTACAGCCTCAATTCAACGATGAGGACATACCAGACAAACACAAATTGAGGGAATTCTACTCAATAATTGGCCTGTACTCTAAGACAAATGTCAAAGTCATGAAAGAAAAAAAAAAAAGAAAGAAAACCCAAAACCAAAAACCCAGGAATTGATCCAGATGAAAGAAGACTCAGAAGCATAAAAACTAGATGGCGGTGTGATACAGGATTGATCCCGGGCCAGACAAGTGTTTATGCTTTTCTTTTGCTCTAAAGGACATTATTAGGACAATTGGTGAATTTTCAAGGTCTGTAGATTAGATAATAGTTTTATGTCCGTGCTAATGTTCTGATTTTTAGGAACTACAAAATAAAGTATTTAGAGGTAAAGAGCATTGTAGCTCAACCTTCTCACAGTTCAGAAACATTGTGTGTGTGTGTGTGTGTGTGTGTGTGTGTGCGACAGAGAACCAACAGAATATATGTTAGTATTTGGTAAATTTGGGTGAGGCCTATGCAAGAATGCACTATTTTTGAAAATATTCTGTAAGTCGTAAAGTGTCCCAAAATAAGCATTTATAACAAGGGTTATAACATGTCCTCCCCAGGAGCGTGAAGGAGTAAGTGAGATGATACACGTAAGTGCTTGGTGTCAGGTCTTGGCCCAGGAATCACCAAGGGAAAGTCACCCCTTCCTCTCAGCGTGACGCCGCAGCGTGGCGGTGGCCCTGCTGGACAGCCTTTGTTGTCGCGAGGTGATGGATGGAGCCTCACGGAAGGCTCAGCTCCGATTCCCACCCACCGTGTGACTGGGCACGTTGGTAGTCCTCCACGAAGCCATCGTTTATTGGGAGGCAAATTTCCTGATAGAAGTGCTTTAGAATGAGGTTCAGTCATTCATTATTTATGTTTTCAATGATCAAACATCATTTATGGAAATGAGGTAGCAGGCACTATCCCTTGCCATAGCCAGTGCCTGAGGACGTGAACATGGCAGTTTAAAGGAAAGAAATATGCAAAATGGGACGGTGCAGAGAAACACCTTGGCGCCTGTTTCCTGGAGGTGCTCAGGGCTCTCCACGGCGATGCAACTCAGGAGTCTCCCGGGTGGGCGTCACTCGTCGTCTCCCTGAAAAGTATAACTTAGGTGTCTCTCTGGTGGGTGTAATACTCCCAGGTGGTGTAAGAGGTCTCCCAGGTGGGTGTCACTCAGGAGTCTCCCTGGTGGGTATATTCAGTCTCCCTGGTGGGTGTCACTCAAGAGTCTCCCTGGTGGGTGTAACTAAGAGGTCTCCCAGGTGGGTGTCACTCAGGAGTCTCCCTGGTGGGTATATTCAGTCTCCCAGGTGGGTGTAATGCAGAAGTCTCCCAGGTGGTGTGCCCCCTGGGGGTGTATTCAGAGTCTGGTGGAAATGATCCTGGATTTGCAGGCTCCTGTGGGGTCCCAAATACAGGACCCCTGACTAGGTCAGCCTCTGAAGAGGTTGACACTGGTCTCTGGCGAAATTTAGGAATTTGGGCAAGATGATGTCTGAACACCGATGTTGGAGAGGTTGCTAGTTTCTCTTTCTTTGGGAGGACAATCTATTATGTCCAAGCCTTTTTTTTTTTTTTAACATAAAACAAGCTTTCCTTTGTAAATAGTGAAAGCAGAGGGCATTTTTAAAACATCCTTACTTAGAAAAATAAAATGTTGTCAATCCTATTAAATTTGTCTCTTTGTTACATTTTGAAAAACTGGATCATAAAATGGAAACTTCTGGGAACCTAGGCCTTCTGGATTTCCTAAATAAAGTTTCCTGGCACTTTGCAGTTGAAGAAATGTGTGTATTGTTGTGACTAGAAAACATTTTCAACCTGCAGAAAATTATAGAGCGTGAGAGGAACCTTGGCTCACCTGGCCGCTGGGTTTCAGAAAAGCCTGCAGCCTCGTCACCGTCACCGATGGTTTGTTTACCTGCCCCTCCCGCCCCCAGCCTGTTGTGGTGACGCGCTGGAGGCAGGGACCAGGCCTCCTTGCGGTGCATGACATTCAGTGCAGCTCTTGTCAGGGTTCCTTGGAAGCTGCTCCTTTGATGCAGCTATTTTGGTGCAGGGATAGTGGACCTGAAACAAACCATCGCATCTCTTTAACAACTACGTGAAGTCCATGAACATCTTAACCATTTTCGGGGGCATCGTTGGGTATTAAATACATTCACCTTGTGCAGCCATCACCGCCTTCCACCTCCGGGACTTTCTCATCTTCCCGAAAGGATCGGTGTCCCCACTAAGTGCTGACGGTTGGTTGCCCTCGCCCAGCCCGGACTCACCCTGCCACCTCCTGCCCCTGTGACTGTGACTCGTCCAGCTGCTCCGTGTGGGTGGTCTCATACCGTAGTCGGCCTTTTGCGCCTGACTATTCCGCACTCCATCGTGTCTCCAAGGTTCAGCCACGCTTCCGTGTGTGTCAGAGTGTCCTTCCACGTGGAGACTGACCAGCATTCCGCTACGTGGACGTGGCGCGTTTTATTTATCCGTCACGTGACTGAGCCCCTGGTTGTTCCCACCTTTTGGCTGCCGTGCACAATGCTGCTGTGAACCTGGGTGTACAAATATTTACTTAGGAGCCTGTTTTGGGGATTTGGGGTATACGAGGGCTGTCCGGAAAGTACCCAGCCATGTAATAGGAAACCAGAGGCACCCATGGCTGGGGTTTTTTTCCCGGACAGCCCTCGGATCCCTAGGAGTTGAATTCCGGGGTCATGTGGTCACTTTATATTTAATGTTTGGAGGCACCACCATAGCATTTCCCAAGGTGCTGCACCACCTTCCCCTCCTACCATAGTGCACGAGCGTCGCATCCCCCCACCTCTCATTGCCTGTTTTCTAAGTAACAGCCAACCTAGTGTGTGTAAAGTGGCATCAAATCATTATGCTTCGAGCTTTACGGTAGTTTCCCCTGATCCGCGGGCCACCTTCCCAGGTCCCCAGTGCACGTCCGAAACCTCGGACAGTGCTGAGCCCTGTGCGTGCTGTTTGTCCCACGTGCACACTCCTATGATAAAGTTCGATTTATAAATTAGGCGCAGTAAGGGATTAACAACAACTAATGAAAAGTAGAACAACTCTAACAATAAACTGAGGTAGCAGTTACGTGAGTGCGGGGTCCCTCTTGAAACACCTTCTTGCACTGTGTGCGCAGTGTGGACGCTCTGGACAAGGGGATGATTCCCATCCCAGGCAGGCCGGGAAGCAGGACGCCACTGATGAATTGCTTATTTCCGGAATTTTCCATTTAATAGTTTTGGACCACGGTTGACCACGAGTTAACTGACTCCATATTTTTATTACCAAGAACGTGCATACCAGACACCCACTCTCCGTCCCTGGCCCCCGTCTTCTCTTTGGCCTCACCCCTCCTCCTCGTGGTAGCCACGTGCGTGCACGTGTACATGCGAGGTGAGTCCGAGCTGCGTAAGTTTTTAACAGGACAACTGTGGAGCAGACGTACACGCCTGCCCGTAAAGGGAAGGTTCCATCACGTGTGCCACACACAACCATCGTGTCTGCGTGCTCAGCAATTAGAAGGGGTGAGGTACTCGGAGGTCTGCAAGTACTGACAGAGAATGAGGTCCGTGATGTTAAGTAAACAACGCGAGCCGGGGAATAACGTATTAAAAATCACGCGTGTGCGTGGATAGGTGTGGGGGTTACACGTATCACATACAGTGTCTGCAAGGATGCATCATGTGCAATGTAAATGATCCTTACTTACACTTACATTGCGTTTCCACATAGTACAAATGGTGTAAGAGGCATGTATATATGCCTTTGACAAACACACACGGAAAGCTCTAGAAATATGTTCATGAGGTTGTTGACTGCTTTATTTCTGAGAAAGAGATTGAGGTTAGTGGGGGAGGGGAATTTTAATGTTTACTTGTGTTCCAATTGTTTGAGTTTTTCTTCATAAGAATATATCACTTCCGTGATTTAAAACAGAGAGAGAAAAGACCCAAGTGCCGTGAACCTGATGGTAGTTCACGGAGCACAAGCCCTCCATCCCAGGCCACGTACATTTAGGTACACAGCGGTCGTCGTTACTGTTTTGCAGGTGCTTCCTGAGAGCCAGCCTCCATTCTGGGCACCCCACCAGTCTCACAGATGCAGAAATAAGCTCAGAGAGGTGGAATCCCTCACCTAAAGTCACATAGCCAGCGAGTGGCGCATAGCTGGTTCTTTAATGACAAGGTGACGTTCGTCTAGACAGGTGTACAGGTAATTTTTTGAGAGATGGATTTTAACTTCTGATTTATATTTAGAAATAAAGAGATGCTGCAGACTACGTACCAGGGTCCAGGACCACTAGAATCTGGGGCTTTTTTTGGGGGGGGGGTTGGCTTTATTCGAACACAGCTCTGTGTGTGAGAGCCCTTGGTTGTGGGAAGGTGCCAGGAACTTGTCAGCAGTGCTCATCAGAAATGACAGCTTCTGTGTTTCTATTTTAAATAAAAATGATTACTGGGATGCCTCGTAGCTTTCTTCTGAGCCCTGGATGTGAGTGGAGACTTGACCAGATGATTTTAACGTTACTCCGGGTGGAGGCATGTTATTTGTTTTGCTCTGCGTGTGCCGTGGAGAAATCGTGCCTAATAGCCTAACTGGTGGGTCCGCGGCTCCACCACGCACCGTGCTATCAATAATTGGGCATTTTTGAGAAGCATTATTTTGTTACTTTACAAATCATCCTTTTCTTTGAAGGAGGATTTCTTGGGTGGCACCCTGTCTTCTGCACCTAAATGAACAGCTTCCACAACAGAGACTGCCAAGTGCATCATTTTGTTAAACTCTTAAAACTGTTAAATTAATAAAATCAGCTTAACAGAACACTGATTAGCCCGAAATTGCTTTAAATTTGGTCATTAAGTTTCAGGGAACATGTAATTTTCTTCACATCTGGTACAGCTGCAAGGCGTGAGGGATGGAGACGGAAGTGGCACTAACAAATGCGGGGGGCGGCGAGGAGACACTTTGTCATCGCTGCTTTCTGCACCGCCGCGCTGCAACCCCAGGAGTGAGCTTCCTGCTGGCTCTCCAAGAATGTTCTCTTCCTGCAGCCAGCGGGACGGCACAGAACAGCTGGGCGTCCAGGCAGCTGGGCCCACTTCCCGAGAACCCTGGGCACCCGCCCTGGACCCCCAGGCCCGCGTTCCCGCTGCCCGGCGCCTTGGCATCTCGCATCTGTGAAATGGGCTGATGCCCTCGCCGTCCTGGTCCCCCAGCGTGCTCTGGGGGCGGGTGGGGGAGCAGCGCCACCTATTGTTCAGAACTATCAGGACGATCCGAGGGACACTGGGTACTCGTGTGTCACAGGGCACCGCCGGCTGTCTTCTCCGCCCCCGGGACCTGCTGGCTCTTTCTGTCCCCTGGTCTGTGCTCGGAATGAGGTCTGCAGGGCGCTGGCATTGACGACCAGGGTTAGCAGCCAGCCCCTTCGTCTGCGTCTTTCCCACTTTGCGGCTAAGGTCTGATGAGCCCTGGAAGGTCACTTGGGGCTGTGTAGGTGTGTAACGTGGCCGAGGGCCTTGGCCCTGGGCCCTCAGGGGGGCCAGCACCCCTTTTCTTCACCGCAAGTGGCTGCCACCTCCAGGGGCGTTTGCATTTTCTCACCGAGCACCGTGCCAGTGCTTTGTGGGGCAGACGCCTGCGTGAGGAGGGGCGGGAGCCGGCAGTGAGCAGCCAGTCCCCGGGGGAAGGGGCACCTGGGGCCTCCTGCGCGGGGATCCCTGAGTTAGGGCTGGGCCCGGGGCTGGAGGGGACGTATGCTTGTGGCGGTTGCTCGTGGGTCCTGAGTGCCCGCCCCCTCCGAGGCCTGGCGCGGGCGCGCTGACGTGGTGGCACCTTAGCAGTGCTTTCAGGTAAGTCACACGACTCCCATCCCGCAGATGAAGAAGGAAGTGCAGGGGGTCCCTGACTTGCCAAAAGCCAGTGGCGGGGTTAGAGTCAGGGTGCATGGTGAATGCGGAACCCCCCGCCGTGTCAGGCAAGCAATTAGACTGAGGTCCGAAGTGAGGCCCGAGGGCTTCCTCCTGAGTCCCTCGGGGTTCCATGATGCAGAGGGCGCTTGGGTCCAGGGGACACTGCTGGGGCTTCGTGCCAGGTGACAGGACCCCTCCCCCGCCGCCACAGGCGCCAGACCTTCGTGAGGAGTCCAGTGTCTTCTGCTGGTCCTTTAAAAACAGGCATTTGCTTTCCTGAGAGTGTGTCATTTTTCAAGTCACATGTCTCCCATGAAAGCCAGGCGCCTTCTAGAATTTATGCTACTTAAGTAGGTTACTGCAGCCCAATTACATCTGTTTCTCAAAAACGGTTGATGTTTCTGAAAATAGTAGATAAGTGCTACTAAACTCCAGCCGCCGGGGTTGGGGACGGTTTAGTAGGAGGAGGGACACCAGCGGGGGGGGGGGGGGGGGGGGGGGGGGGGGGGGGGGGGGGGGGGGGGGGGGGGGGGGGGGGTGAAGGACACCGTCCCCAGGGACGCAGAATTGCCTCTGAGGGACAGGGGCAGAAGCCCGGGCGCACGCGCAGAGAGCACGGCGCAGGCTGTGGGCGGAATGCGAGCTCTCCGGGCCCGAACCCGATGGGCCTGCGCGGGGCAGGAGTAGCAGGCTGGAAGAGTATTTTCTCCGGGTGTCCCTTCAGGTTTCCAGGTAGATTTTACAGAAGAGGCTCACGACTTGAAGTTGTCACCAGCTGTCAGACCTCCGTTAGTGATTTGCACAGTCTGTGATGCTGAAATGACAGGGCCCTTGAACACACAACAGAACAGGCGGAAAACCTACATGTTATTCACCGTCTTTGCCTGGCGCCGTGGCGCATGGCTACGTACACGGCTGCACACGTGAGAGGGAAGAGCAGGTGGACACAGAGGCCTGTGGGGCCTAAACTGAAAGGAGCCGATTTCAGTCCAGAATCGCACCTGGAAGCAGGACGCCTTTTTAGCTCACGACTGTGGTCGTTAGAAGCATGCCAGGAAAACGCATAAAGAACACTTCCACCAAATTCCTTCCTGTGCAATCCCTCCTCTCCTCAGTGTCTGCTCAACTTACAGCCTTTTGTTTTTTATGTTTTTTTTGTAAACTGGTTTTTAAAAACAGCCCCGCCTTCCAACAGCATGGCAAACCACGTTTTCTAGTTGATATTTTTTGATACTTCCCAGTATTCTTAGAGCTCCTCAGCTTCGCGTGCATTCGGAAGAGATCTGGATAGGGGATGGACTTGGACAGGTATTGAATAGAATGAACTATATTTAAATATTTATGTGGGGAATTATTTTTTTCTGCGGTGCTGTTCTGTAAATCATTGAATAACACCCTATCAGCTCTCTGAAAGATAGATGAGCACCGTCTTTCTGCAGATAGATCACTTGTGCCTCTGAAGGATATCTCAACTTAAAAATGATTTCTACAGATGATCTTTTACGCACATTTGTTACTGCGCTGTGCATTACAGCCTGCTGTTTTACAGCCATGCTTGGAGGATTTCTTCCAAAAATAGCTCCTTTTTTTTTTTTGGTGGAAAGCTGGAAGGGGAGAGGGCAGGGAAGAGAACTCACTGTATTTCATCTGCCTGCTGCCCTGCGGGAGGGTCCACAGGTCCGGGCGGTCCCCTGTCCAACCCCACCTCTCCAGAGCCCCTGTGACACGGCCCTGGGCTGTCAGGGAGATTGGGTTCCTCTCTTCTGCTGACAGTCCTACAGTTCTGTGGGTTTTGTTTTCCTCGGCTGCCTCCAAGGCCTGCCTGCCTCCCTCCCCGCTATTTCCTCTCCTCCTTTGTCAATTTGAAGAGCTCTCTTCCTATGCCTACTAGTTATCAAGATAACAACCATTTGTTTTCAAGATTGATTCCTGTAGAGTATATTAGGCATCTCAAGGGCTAAAATGTGGCAAACCGTCAGGCTTTTCAGAGTTGAAAGATGCCTGTTGGCCAGGCAGAGGGCCCCTGGTTTTATCCGGAAAACAAACAAACAAACAAACACACCCCAGAAGTGGTCCAGGGTTGCCATGTCCAGCACAGAGGAGAGAAGGCTTGGGCAGTTTGGTCGCCGTTAGCACATACATTCGATTGCCTTCCGGGCATCTGTGGTGGGCTTCTGATGTTTGGGGGTGAGCACGTCACTTGCTTTGGCCAGTGAAATGTGAGTGGACATGACAGGTGTCACTTTAATGCGCACGTCCGTGTTTGGCGGTGGTGATTGTGGAGGCACGAGTGGAGGTGAGCTTCCGTCAGCTTGCTCCCCGAGTGAGGTCTGCGTGCAGCGGAGCCCCAGCTGGGCCAGACGGGCTGTGAGTGTGAGCGAGAAATGAGCCCGCGAGCCACGGCAGCAGGGACTAACCCGCCCTGACTGACGCGGGTGGATTGAGGCACGCGTGTGCCGTCAGGCGGGGGCGCCTCCCCTGTACGCAGAGTACTGGCTCTCTTCCGTGCACCATCACTGTTTTCGAGCTCACGCTGATCCCACGAGGACGCTGGCCTGCTAATGTGCTAACAGATCACCCGTCCTTGTCCACCCTCGGAAGGCAAGAAGGGTCTGGTTAAGTGTGTGCGTGTGTGAGTGGGATGTGTGTGTGCGCATGCACGTGTGTGTGAGGAGTGTATATGTGTACGTGTACCTGTGTGTGTGAGTGTGGTGTGTGTGTGTGTACATGCGCATGCGTGCATGTATGAGTGTGGCGTGCATGTATGTCTGTGCATGCACGTGTGTGTGCGCATGGACTTGTATGCACGTGTGTGTGCGTGTGAGTGTGGTATGTGCGCGTGTGCATACATGTGTGAGTGTGGTGTGCGTGTATGTCTGTGTGTGCACATGTGTGTGTGCACATGTATGGTGTGGGTGTGGGTGCATGGGTGCATGTGAGGAGTGTATATGTGTGCATGTACATGTGTTTGCGTGTGCATACATGTGTGTGAAGAGTGTATATGTGTGTGTGAGCATGTGTGCGTGAGCGTATGTGGTGTGTGCATGTATGCACTTGTGTGGAGGAGTGTATATGTGTACGTGTGTGCGTGCGTGCGTGTTTGTGTGAGGAGTGTATATGTGTACGTGTACCTGTGTGTGCACATGTGTGTGTGAGGAGTGTATATGTGTACATGTACCTGTGTGTGCATGTGTGTGTGAGGAGTATATATGTGTACGTGTACCTGTGTGTGCATGTGTGTGTGAGGAGTGTATATGTGTGTGTGTACATGTGTGTGTGCATGTGTGTGTGAGGAGTGTATATGTGTACGTGTGTGCGTGCATGCATGTTTGTGTGAGGAGTGTATATGTATACATGTACCTGTGTGTGCGCGCGTGTGCACATGAGGAGTGTATATGTGTGTGTACATGTGTGTGCGCGTGTGCAAAGAAAACAGTTTCCCTGGGGACCTGCCGCCTGCTCCGGGAGCCCCCACAGTGATGGCCGAGCCCCTGAGCAGGGCAGAGGGCGTGGTGCTCAGCGCTGCTGGAGAAAATGGCTCTGAGCAGGCCTCGGTGCACCAGCAGATTTCGGAGTGATTTATATGAAAACAGTTTAAAGCGTTTACTAGCTGTAGGAACTAATTTCCAATAAATCAGACAGGATTCCCTTGGGAACTGGAAATAAATGAGGGCAAAAGCAATTGCTAAGGGTTGTTGAGCAATAAAGAGATGGGTTCTAGATATCTTAAAATGATATTTAAATGGACAAAGTTGATTTAACTGTCTTTTTTCGTGTCTAGGAGTAAGATTTAAGTCTATAGCAAATCATTATAACCAGGAATTATTCACCAGGAGACTTTCAGCATTTCAGCCGCATTCCAGTGAATGGCAATTTTAATATTCCAGTTTCGGTCCTCAATTGTAATGAAAAGGCATTAATTGCCTGGTTCCCTGCAAAGTCCATAAAAAAAAGTATTTCCAGAAAAAGTTAAAATTTGCTACACAAGGCAGAACTTTCATTATCTAATTTTAGTCATTTTTTCTAATTAAAAAATTTAAATGAACATATATTTTATTGCCTTCAAGTCCACAAGTACCTAGGAAGCACGTGCTGGGAGTCTGGCCTGGCGCCGAGAGCCCGGAGACGCGGGAGAAGTAGCCTGTGTGTGTGCCGCTCGAGCTCCAGAAGGTGCATCTCATGGGTGGGCGGAGCTGGGAGGCCACCCGAGAAGAGGCCAGGGCCGCCCCGGGGGACCCGAGGGCGGGGAGATGCCGACATAGCGGCAGGAAGTGGGGTGACATGTGGGACACGGGCTGGACTTGGCCGGGGCAGGGAGCGGGGACAGCTGTGGCCAGAACCGGACACGGGAAGGAGTGGCCGGAGTTCCGGGAGACAGAGGCTGCCCCAGCGGCGCCCGGGGGACGTCTGAGTCCCTCAGGGCGGGCACTGCTCGTGGCCAAGGCTTGGCGCCATTTCTTCAGAAATCCTGCGAGCTGACTGGCTTTCTTAGTAACTGGGTTGTGAGATGGGGGCGGGGGTGGGGGGAGGGCAAGGACACTCCTAGTGTCGGCCCCTCTGTGGGTGCTGTGTACGCTCTTGCTCTCTCATTGAACCTTCCCAAGAGTGGGGTGTCTTCTCCTTCATCATGAAAATGGAGACTCCCAGAGGTGGGAAATCTTGCCCGAGGTCACTCAGCCTTCTAGAAGCCGGCACAGTAGCCTTCAGATCCTGGCCACGCCTCTTTTTAGGACATCGAAAGCGTTTCAAAGCCAAGGCCTGTCTTCTCTGTGAGTTCTGGGGTGTCGGGGTGCCCCCACACGGGTGCCCAGCCTTTGCCCTTGAATTTCTCTTGCACAAAGGGTAGGATCGTCCCTGGTGGCCCCCCCTCAGCACTTGCAGCAGGGCCGAGACTCGGCACTTGGGGACCTCCGAGGAGTGCCTATGTACCCCACTACCCCCAGTCTTGTCCCTGCTGCTCGTGGGGAGCAACGCTGCAAGACCTAAGTGAAGAGCTCGTTTGCAAAGTGAGATGCTGACCCGGCATGCACCCCATGTCCTCCTTGGATTGTGGTGGCTGTGGGCATTGGAGAAGGCGTCAGGACGTGTCACTTCTCTGTTGCTCCTTTGCTCTGAAGCCTCCAGCGCTCCCCACATCACTCTGAGCAAAACACATGACCCACCAGGACCTGCAACATCGCTCACAGCACCGGCCACGCTGGCTGCTTCCCGGCTCCACAGAGAGGCCGAGGCAGCATCCGCCTGGGGCCCTTTTCCTGTCGGATTTTTCCACTCCTCCGCCCGAGAGTCTGGAGGACCGCCTGGCTCGCAGTGGCACTGTCTCCATCTTCATTGAGGGATGGCTGTCCCCTTGTTTGCCATCTCCGCTCTCCGCAGTGAGGGCAGGTGGAGGAAGCCTGTCCCCAGCCATGCCGGAGGACGTGGGGTTCCAGCCAGCCCTCCCTCCTCTGCTGGTGCCCAGCCTCCTGCCTGGAGAGGCCGCCTGCAGCCTGACTGCCAGGGCGCTGGCCACCGACCCAGGCCCAGACAGCCAGCTGTGACTTAGGCAGGTGTCACCTCTTTGTTACTTGCAGTCTGGTGTTAGCTCTGGCGACTTTTTGGGGTGGGGGGTGCGGGGGTGAACTCTGCCGGCTCAGTGTCACTGGGAGTGCACATGTCCTGCTCCCCAGTCACAGTCTTCCTCTCCAGGCCCCATCCTGAGGATGGGAAGCCACCTGCCCCTGCAGCCCCAGACACCCCTGTCCTGGTGCAGACCCACCTCCGTCCCCCCATCCTGTGCCAGAGCATTCGGCTGCCACCTCTTAAGTCTTCCTTGCACTGGGGCGGACCATGTGTGCGCGTGATGCTCTCTGTCTTTGGCCCCTTTCTCCAGGGACTCTGTCCCGTGAGCAGTGAGAAGTCCCCAACGCTGTTGCGCTATGGCTGAGGGCAGGCGGGGGCCGGGCTGCCCTGCCAAGCCCTGCGTCGTGGGAGGGAGGGCAGGGGCCCGCACTGGGGACGGAGCCGGTGCATCAAGGCCGGGAGAGGTTTGTTTTTAACTAAAAATGCCTAGTCAATATTTTAGGTAGACAAAAATATTAGTAATAATAAAGTGCAAACCGCCATCAGCCTCCGAAATAAATCCCGGCTGTGGTGTTCTCTGCTCCGCCCTCCTCAGCGCTCGCCACGGTCGTGAATGTTTGTGTACTTTTGCTCCATACCTGCGTTTTTAAACAGGAAACAATTGCCTTTCAAACGTTTTAAAACATTATATCTAAATCACCGTGGGTACTGCAAACCCTTTCTTAACTTAAATTTTCAAAACGTTAAAAAGTTACCAAAACATAGTGCAAATATCCCACGTGTATCCTTTTCCCCAGGTCCCACTGTTAAGGCTTCACTGCACGTGCCGAGTCTCTCTGTACACACACGTGTACACACACACGTACACACACGCAGGAAACAGTCGGCGTGTGTAACCTCTGGATTGTCTTCCGAGCTATTTGAGTGACGTCCGTGGGGGCTTCTTTACCTCTCACTGCTCCAGTGCACGTTTCCCATCGCCATGAAAATCCGGAAGTTAGCGTGGGGCGCGCCCGCAGCCCTCACAGAAGGGCCTTCCCGCGAAGGCTCCGTGCAGCGAAACAGAACGCGAGACAAATGATTTTTGGGTTTTGGTTCAGGATGCAAGCCCAGATCACACGGGTTGCGTTTAGTTATGTCTCTTTAGTCCCTTTTCATCTGTCACAGTTACTCAGTCTTTTACATTTTGTTCTTGGGTTGATACATTTTGAAACACAGGCCTGCTGGCTTGGACATGCCCCCTTTGTGCTTAGGTTAGGTTACAGTTTTGTCCAAAACGCCACGGAAGGAACTTTGTGTCCTCAGCGCCTCTTATAGGAGGTGAGTGGACCCGTCACTGGTGACGTCATCTGATCACTTGGTTACGGTGGTGTCTGCTAGGTTTCTCCCCTGTAAAGTTGCTATTTCCCTTTTTGTAATTATTAATAAATACCTCATGAGGGGATACTTGGGGACTATGTGAATCTCAAATTTCTCCTCGAACTTCAAATCTTTTTAAAAAATGTTGTAAAACAGCTTTATTGTGCTATAACTCACGTGCCATACAATTCACGAATTCCAGCTGGACACCTTCTGTTTCTCCTTCTTACCCAGTTGCCCTGGCTAGAACTTCTAGTACAGCGTTGGAAGGAAGGGATGCAAGTGAATACCCTCGTTTTGTTATGTATCGTAGGCGGGGAAAACATCTAGCCTTTCAGCATTAAGTATGATGCTAACGGGAATTTTTCTGTAGGTGCCTTTATCAGTTTGGATAAGTTTCATTCTAGTTGTTTTTTTTTTTTTTTTATCATGAAGGCTTTTTAGATTTTGTCAAATGTTTTTTTCTGTGTCTATTGAGATGGTCATGTGATTTTTATCTATTTGTACTATGTTTACTTAGTTGATCTTCAGATGCTGAACCAACCTTGAATTCCTGGTATAAACTTCATTTGGTCATGGTGTGTAATTCTCTTAATATGTTGCTGGATTCAGTTTAATAGTGTTTTGTTGAGGATTTTTGCATGCATATTCATAAAGAAGTACTAGTGTGTAGTTTTCTTGTGATATCTGTCTTGTTTTAGTATCAGGGTAATTCTGATTTCATAAAGCGAGTTAGGAAGTATTTGCTCCTCTGAAAATTTTTGGAATAGTTTTTGAAGAATTGTAAATGATGATTTATGCTTTAAATGTTTGGTAGGACTCGGGGTGCAGCCATCTGGGCCTGAGGTTTTCTTGTGGATAATTTTTAATTATTAATTTAATCTCTTTACTTGTTACAGGTATCTTCAGATTGTCTGTTTCTTCTTGAGTCAGTTTTAGTAGTTTGTGTCTTTCTAGAAATTCATTCTTTTTGTCTAAGTTATCTAATTTGTTGGTGTCCAATTGCTCATAGTATGCCTTTGTAATCTTTTTTATTCCTGTAAGGTCATAGTAATGTCCCTGCTTTCATTTCTGATTCTGATAACTTGAGACTTCCTCTTTTCTCCTGGTCAGTGTAGCTAAAAAATCTGTCAATTTTGACAGTGTTTTCCAAGAACAAGTTTTTTTGTTTCATTGATTTTTCTCTCTTTTTCTGTACTCTATTTCATTAATTTTCACATAACATTTACTATTTCCTTCCTTTTCCTGCCTTTAGGGTCACTTTGCTCTTCTTTTTCCAGTCTTCAGGTGGAAGATTAGGTTATTGGTTAGAGATTTTTTTTCTTTTATATCTTTTCCCCTAAGTACTAGTTTTGCTGTTTCTCAAAAGTTTTGTATCTTGTGTTCTCATTTTCACTCATCTCGGAGTGTTCTCTGATTCTCCATTTAAATTCTTCTTTGACCAATTGGTTATTTAGGAGTGACTCATAAAATGTATACATATTTTTGTGTTTTCCTCAAATTTTTTTTTTTTGCTACCGATTTCTAATTTTATTTCATTGTGGTTGGAGAACATTCTGTGTATTATTTCTAACCTTTTATATGTACTGAGGTTTGCCTATGGCCTGCCATACAGCCTATCCTAGAGAATGTTCCATGTGGCCTTGAGAAGATGTATATTTTGTTGTTGGACAGAGTGTTCCAAGGATATTTGTCAGGTTAGTTGGTTTATAGTGTTATTCAGATCTTTCCTTTTCTTGTTGATAGTCTTTCTAGTTGTTATATCCATTATTGAAAGTTAGAATATTGGCATTTCTAAATACTTTTGTGGAGTTATCCATTCTACCTTCATTTCTGTCAGCTTTTTCTTCTCATATTTTGGTGCTCTGCTATTAGGTGCATATGTGTTTATAATTGTTATATTTCCTGATGCATTGACCCTTTTATTACTATGAAATGCTCCTCTACCTTTGGTAACATTCTTTCTTTAAAGTCTATTTTGTCTGATATTCGTATAAGCACTCCAACTTTCTGGTGGTTGCTGTTTGCATGATATATTTTGTCCATTCCTTTATTTTCAATCTATTTGTATCTTTGAATCTCAAGTGTTTCATTTACAAAAATGTTTTTATTTTATATGTGTATCACTTTTTTCTTTTACTGCATCCATATTTTTGAATCATAGTAATAAAATCTTTTACTACACTCAGGTTTTATAAAGGAATTTATCCACATTTTCTTCTAGTAACATATTTTTTTTTTAGATTTGTATCTTTGTTACATTTGGAACATATTATTGTGTTTGGTGTGAGGTATAAATATAATTTAATCTTTTTCCAGATTTTTACCCAGTTGTCCCAGCAACATTATCAAAAATCCCCTCTGTGCCTCAGTGATGTGAGAGGTCACCTTTAGTATATGCAAAATTGCTAACTATAGTTGCATCTATAACTAGGCTGACCCGACGTACCTTTTTAAATGAGACAGAAAACAATAGTATCGTCCGGTTTCAAATGGTACAGATGATCAGCCTCATCTCACTGGGTTAGATTCAAGGTGTCCGTAGGCTGACCATACGTCCTCTTTGACACGGGTCACCACTGTTGTTTTCTGTCCCATTTAAAACAGGACGTCTGGTCAGCCTGTCTATAACTAAACTTCCTCTCTCTCTCCTTTTCTGCCTACTGATACACCAGTGCCACACTGTTGTAATTAGGAAGGCTTTCTAGTAGTTTTAATGTCTGGTAGGGCTTACTCTCCCATGAAGCTTTTCTTTCTCAATATTTTCCCAGCTATTTTTGAAGGTTTATGTTACCATATGAATTTTGGTATCAATTTATCTAGCTCTATAAAATTGTATTAAACTTATAAATTAGCTTAGGGAGAACTGACGTTCTTAGGATATTGAATTGTCCCATCCAAGAACAAGTTACATCTTCCCATTTGTTCAAGAATATTTTTGTGTTTTGTGTTAGTTTTAAAAATGTTTCCCTATGGTGATTTTGTACCGCTCTTGCTAAGTTTATTTCTACATATGTTATCTCATTGTTGCTATAGTAAATGGTATTTTGTCTCTGGTATTGATTTCAGAATGTCAGTTTTATATTCTGCTATTTTGCTGAATTCTTGTTTTGATCTGAGTTATAAATGTATTTTTTTCCCAGTGTATTTTCATGAGATTCATATGTGTGAATGCCCGTGGCTGTACTTTATTCATTTTCACCGCTGTATACTATTCCACCATGTGACTATACCACGATGTATTTATAGACTCATACGTGGGTGCACGTGTGTAGCTTGCTTCCTATTGGTTATAATTGCCAAGTCGTTTTCTGCAGTCCTCACTTTGTGTCCGCGGAGTGTGACCCCCTGCCGCGTCCCAGTTCTGCCACCGTTAAATACTGTCAGTCCTTAAGTGCGGTCACTCTGATGGCTATCAAATGGGGGAGCGATGTGATTTCTAATGACTGTCCTTAAATCCTTGGGTCTAAATTCTGACCCAAGTGATCCCTCCCTCAAGGACACAGACTCTGGATCTCACGCCTCCCTGCCCGCTCCCTCTCCGTACCCTCCTGTCACTTGGAAACACCTGGCTACTGGGCGGAACAGAGAGCCACCGTGCCTCTTTCGTACCTGCCTGAGAGGGAAAGGCGCTTAAATAAAAACTAAACGTCCCCTCGATCACTGGAGGAAGGCTCACTTGTATCTGTTCTATAGGGCCGTCTGGAAAGTATCCAGCCATGCACTAGGCACCATGGAGGCGTTTACTGAGTAACAACTTGTACCTGGCACTTTGCTGGGCTCTGGACAGGGTTAGTGATGACTTAGGCCCAGGTCACACCCTCAAGGGGCTGATCGCCTGCTTGGAAGAGGAGACACGCTGATGGCAGAAGGTACCATGAGGTGACAGCAGTGATGCCCTGTGAGGCTGTTAAGTGCCAGGTCGCCGATGCAGAAAGCAAGATCCACGTGAAACGAATGCACTCATGAAAAGAAAAGGATGTCTCCGTCCTTCACAGGATATTACAGATTCAGGAGGAAGGGCGCCATTCGATCCTCTTGTTCTAAACAGGCTAAATGCATCCTAGTAAAACTGTGTAAGCGCACATCTGCAGTGTCTTTCCAATCTGGACAGGCGCCCACAACTTGAACTTCCCCTCTGAGCTGAGTGCCACCCCTAGTGGGCGGGTCTCGGGTCAGCCTTGTTCCCCAGGGAGCGTACGTCCGGAGTCTGTGTCGTGAGCCCTGGTGGCCGGTGCCGTGGTGCCCCAGCATCAGGCGCCTTCCCCGTGTCTGTCACGACCAGGTTGCTGGCCCTGTGGTTCTCCCCATGCTGGAGTTGGTGCTGAGCTCCCGGAACCTTCAGGATTGGAGCCCTGCCACCTCTCCTGGGCTTCCAGTGCTGGGTGCCCCACACCCCAGGTCCAGGCATGAGCAGTGTCCTCCTTGGGCTGCCATCCAAACAGGTGCCTGGCTAAGGTTTGGCCACGGCATGTGGGTGAGACGTTTCCGTGCTCGCTAATGTGCCACCTCACCCACTTGACATAAGGTGCCATGTCCCTTCAGCACTGGAAGCCTCTCTCGCCCGGTCCTTGTGGCCAGCAGCACACCCTTGAGGCAGCTGGGCAGCGCTGTGGGCGTGGACTGGTGATGCCAGGCACTACCACAGAGGGGAAGCCAGCCGGCTTGTGTGGACGTCTGGTCTGTAGCCTTGACCTTACAGGCCTACCCAGCAAGCTGGCCCAGGCTCGTGCTACTCGGCTTGTGCTTTTGTCGGTTTGCTTGTTCGTTTATCCATTCATTCATTCATTCATTCGTTAACCCATGTCCTGGGCTTCCCTGGAAGTTCTGCAATCATCCTGTCAGCTGAAACGTGCACACACGCCAAGGTCCTCTGTCTCCCTCTGCCCCACGGGCCTCAGGTGTCTCGGAGCGTCTGGGAGCTCGTGGAACTGTCGCCAGAACTTCACCTGCTTGTCCAGCCCTGTGCGCAGTGACAGGGCAGGGTCTGACTCCTGAAAACCTCATGGTCCTGTGGAGGGTGCACATCAGGCCAGCCCACGTGAAGCGATGCACGAACGTGTGTGTGCACCTGTGTTTTCACTGCCATGGTCAGGATGAGAAAGGCTTGCGTGGCTCGGTGCTCCCTGAGGGCTGGAGAGGTTTAGGATTTCTTCCCGAAGCTTGAACTGAGCCCCAAAGGATGGGCAGATATTAGACAGATTCTGGGGCTCGGCATCATACTTGGGGAGAATTAGTTGACCAAATGTGCTCAGAATGGGTATAGTGGGTTCTAGGGGCATTGAAGAGACCACACATCACAGCCTTGGGACCTCCTACTGGACTAGATTAGCACTTGGGACCTTTGGATGAGAAGCTGTGTCCTAGAGTGGCCAGTGATGGGCAGAACTGGCTGGCATGAGGCTGTGGTTGACCCTGTGCCCTGGGCAGGACCATGGGGGTACCACAGCCCAGACCTGGTGTGGCCACGCCACAGAAATAGCCTTCAACCCTGAGTCAGGCCCCCATCCTCCTTCGTGACTGCTGTTCGAGCACTTCTGGCTTTTGTTGGAACTGTAGGGTAATTACCCTTGTCCTTAATAATTGCATTAGTTTCCTTGATGAGCAGAGATGCTCTGGAGTCTGTGCTGTTAAAAAGAGGTTAGGATGAAGGTTTTCAACCTGCTGCTGGTGTGAGAAGGGTATCTCCATGCCAATTACTGTCTCCTTGATAGGATTAGTCACTGTGTTAATTGCTGCTCAGAAAAACTGCCAAGTTTGTTGTTTTAGACTTTGGCTTTTAGAATATTGCAGATGTCATCTTAAATGCAAATCGTATTTGGTATGAGAGATAACTGTTGATCTATTAGCGCTTTGGGGTTGATTCGCATCCGAGGCCGTAGGAGAGAGAGGAGTCTTGCCCTTGGATGGTAATTGCATCTTTGATGGTGGTTCCAGAGCCGGGCGGGGGAGGCAGCTGTCAGGCCTGCTCCTTGGCACTCGCTCTGCGAGAACTCAGGGCTCTGTCAGCAACAATCTGTTGGAATTGGCCGGAGTAACGTATGAAACAGCCTCAGTCTTCAGCCCGAGAGCGTCGCCACCCGCCCTGCAGGTCGCCCTGCCCGTTGGCTTCTGGCTCGGACAGTGAGTGGCAAGTGGCCACCGCAGCTCTCGGTCCTCAGAGACATCTCAGTCGGTGGCACCTCGCCATTTGGGACCTGGAGAGACTCGTTGGACTTTAGAGAAGAACCTACCTTGGGTCGTATTTTATTTTTATTTTACATTTGACAAACTTTAAATTTCGAAATAGGTTTAAAACTTCAGAAAAAGTGTAAGAATAGTACAAAGAAATCCCACATGCTCCTGCTCCAGATTTCCCAATTGCCAAACCTTTGATCATTTTTGCTTTATCATTCTCTGTGTGTGCGTGAGTAGTTCTCTTCCTGAACCATCTGAGAGCGTGTTTCAGACACGACGCCCCGCCACTCCCACGCACTTCAGTGCGTATCTCCTAAGAGCTAGCACATTCTCTTGCATAACTTAGTACACTGATCAAAACCAGGGAACTAGCACTGATACGATATTATTAGCCAGTCTGCCAATTGTCTTCCTGTCATTAATTAGGTCACAATAATGTTCTTTATAGCAAAACATTATCGGCATCAGGCGAAGAGCCAGTCTAAAGATCTCACATTATATTTAGTTGCCATGTCTCTTTAACACCCACTAATCTGGGACACTTCTTTGTCTTTCGTTTTTTGAAGAATACGGGCTGGGTATTTTGAAGAATGTCCTTTAATTTGGATTTATCTGACGTTTCCTCCTGACTAGATGAAGGATTTGCATTTCTGGCAGGACGACCGTGGAGGTGATGTTGGGACCTTCTCAGGGCGTCGTGTTAGAAGACGCAGGTCCCAGCTGTCCTGTCCCTAAAGCTGTGAACGCTGATCGTTGGCTGAGGCGCTCCAGTGTAGTTTTCCCTTTGTAATTAATTAGTATCTTGTGAAGAGATAGTTGAGGTTTATGTAAATATCTTGTTTCATTAAACTTTTATCCACTTGTTTTAGCACCCATTGATAATTCTTGTCTGAATCAATTATTATTATGTTTGCCAGATGGTGTTTATTTCTAAATTTATATACTGGTTAGTACTTTCTACTGTATCGAAGAGCTTTGGCTTTCTTACATTTATTTATTTACTCATTTATTTACTTAAACCCATATGGACTCATATCCCTGCATTCCTACGTTAGTCAGTTGTTTACGCCGACTCAGTTACATTCAGTGGGCTATATATTTGTCCCGTGGTTAGAAAGCAGTTATTTCGATGGTTAAATTGTCACAGATTTGGCCAGTGGGAACCCTTTCAATGTGGCTGCTGTGTCCTTTTGATAAACCCCCGCAATAGTTTTCACAGCATTTTATTAGGAAAATTTTCCACAATGCAGAAGTTAGCTGTTTTTTCAGTGAGCACCCCCACACCCATCGCTTAGATTCTTGAATTAACATTTCACCAGGCTCGTTTCATCCCATATATTCCCATCTTTTATCCCATATATTCCCACCTGTCCAGCCAGCCATCGTCTATTGGAATTGCATTTCAAGGGGAGTCGCGGACGTTGGCACCCTTCACCCTTAAACGCTCTGGCAGACGTGGTATTGTCCCGGGCTCAGTGTTTGTCTGCCGTTCTCTCATTCAGTAAAGTGACATAAAAGCGTGGTGCGTGAGTATTCAGTGTGCCATGTGATGAGTATTCAGTGTGCCATGTGATGAGTATTCAGTGTGCCATGTGATGAGTATTCAGTGTGCCACGTGCGTGAGTATTCAGTGTGCCACGTGCGTGAGTATTCAGTGTGCCATGTGCGTGAGTATTCAGTGTGCCATGTGATGAGTATTCAGTGTGCCATGTGATGAGTATTCAGTGTGCCATGTGATGAGTATTCAGTGTGCCATGTGATGAGCTCTGGCAAATGAGCTCGCTTGTGTCACTCAAACCCCTATCGAGGTATGGAGCAAGCCGTCACCCCCAGAAAGTTCCTCTGTGTTCCTCATTCCTGCCTTCCCCAGGATTTTGTTCCTACCATAGATTAGCTTTGCGTGTTCTAGAATTTCATATAAATGGAGCACGTACAGCCTGTGGTTTTCGGTACACGCTCCGTCCTCGGGGTTGTTCTGGTCCTAACGGTCCTGAGAGTCATCCATGCCGTTGGTTCTATCAGTCATTCCTTTGTCCCATCTGTTTCTGAGCACTTTCTTGCTTTCTGGCACAACGAAAAATTCCAAGGTCACCTTGTACTTTCCTTGTACCTAGGCTGACCAGACGTACCCTTTTAAACAGGACAGAAAACAGCGGTCCTGTCCCCTTGCAACCGCTCATCGGTCCTGTTTCCGTGGGCTCGGGGTCTTCCCCTGCTAACACCGGCGCCCTTCTGGGAACCGCAGCTACGTCACACGCCTCGTTCTGTCCCAGTGCTGACCCCCGCCCTCAGCAGCCTGCCCTGTCCCAGTGCTGACCCCCGCCCTCAGCAGCCTGCCCTGCCCCAGTGCTGACCCCCGCCCTCAGCAACCTTCCCGTGTATGTTTATGTGGTCTTACTCTTTGATTTTAGCTGCTAGTTATCCGATCTTATTGAAAAAAACATCAGAATTTTGACTTGTTAAGTTGGACCACTATGGTTGTACCCCTTCTAGGTTTTTGAGGTTGGTATTTCCATGTTTTAATTCCTTCATTTTTTATTGAAATAAGTGTTTAAGGGTATGAACTATCATCTAATTACTGCTTAAAATGTCTCATAAACTCTGATAATGTAGTTATTTTAATTTTTTTAGTTTTAATATCAATTTATTATTTATTTGTATTGTGATCAGAAAATATTCTTTGTCATTTCTACTGTGTGGAACATTATGCACTTAAGAAGACATGTTCTCTACTATCAAATACATGTATGCGTACGCGAGTATGTGATGTACCTCATGGATTATGTTGTTTAGTTAGGACTCTGTATCTTTAGTTTTTCATCTACCTGATCTTCTGTGCTGAGAACGTTAGTGTCCTACTATTAGTGTGTTTCCATCTGTACTTGCTTTCATGTCCCAGACTCTACTGACAAGTGTAGTTGTGTTCTTGTTTGGTGCATCAGTGTTCATTACTATTATATTTTTATTATGAAATGTGGTATTTTTTATAGTAGAAAGTATCTATTACAGTTAATGCTCTTTTCCTGGAACTCTACTTTTTCTACTTTGTCTGGTATCAAGAGTGCAGTCCTTGCTTTGTCATTATTTCCATTTCCTGATGTACCTTCACCTGTTTCTTTACGTCGAGCCTTTCTGGATCCCTTTTAGAAAGTGCAGATCTTGCATACAACACAGAATTGGATGTTTTTAAGCCCAATCAAAAATCTGTTTGTTTTTATGGGTGAATTAAGCTTGTCCACAATTATTTATATGTACCATATTTACATGATTGATATTCTTGGTGGCAACATTTCCTTCGTATTTTCTGTAATAGATACTATAGGTGATGTTCTGTGTATTGTACTTTTTCTTTACATGATGCATTTTCTTGGCTCACTTATTATTGAATTTCTTTAGATATGTAAGAAGGTTTCATTTTTGTTCTAATGGTTACCTTTGTATTTACTACCTTTGAAAAATTCTTCGAACCCCCTGTAAACTTTTACTATTTGGCTTGTCACTTGCTGATGGAATCTCTGGATGCTTTATCCAAACATCATTCTGTACGACCTCTACCTTGCATACAATTTTCTATACAGCCATCACTGAACTTTTTCTGGTTTCGTTTTTCTTTTCTTGTCTATCATTTTGTAGGTGCATATTTTTACTTCGACAAAACCCATACCATCGGCACAGGCTACCCCTATCTCCACTTTTAATTTAGCTCTGTCATTTAACCATCTTGACTGCTCCCCAGAAGTCCATTTTCCACAAACCTCTCCTGGATGGATGAACTTAATTCTCTAGTAGATTCCTTAAGATGGGCTCAGGGGTACATTATTCCCTCAATTCTTACATGTTGAAAGCTCCTTTTCTGTAGCTTTGGTTTTTGAAGATCTGCTTTGCGGGATATAAACGCTTTGATTCACACCTTTCTTTGAATCGCATGGAAATGCCGCCCCATCACCGCGCGGCTTTGTCGGAAGCTTTGAGAAGCCTAATGACGGTCTAAATCTCCTGCCCTTGGAAGTTATTTGATCTTTTGGTTTGCAGGCGGTGAGGATATTTTCTCAAATGGTTCTTTGAGGTTTTTTATTCTGTTTGCAGTACTAGGTTTCGTTTTATTTTCCCCTCCTGTTTTATGGTTGTACTTGTGGAGTAATTTTCATCCGTGGAAGTATTTGGATTCTCTTCATGTCTTTCTCCTTTTAGTAGCCCTTATGCAGATGGAGCTGCATACCCCCCACCCCACCGCCTCGCACGGGCCAGGCTGGCTTTGGGGGCGCTCCTGTGATTTTTAGTTCAAGAGCCCCCTCTTCTGTCAGTGCAGCATAGTGCAGCTTCTAAACGGGGAGGCAGGGGTGAGGGGAGAGGTGCGTGACCTTGGACTTATTTTGTCCTTACTTTGGTTTTGTGGGTCCCCAGACATTCACTTGTTGCTTTCTCAGCCTTCACCGCACACTGTCCAGTCAGCGCCCACCCCTCCCGTCTCAGCCTCTGCTCCCCCTCCCCATCTGCCTCCGGAGGCCCACACCCACCTTTAAGCCCCTCCCCTAGTTGGGGTCCAGGTCTCTGCATTCCTTGGAGGTACTATTTCACTTTGGGCGTAGTTTCTCTTTCTCCAGGTAATTTTAGTTCACCCCTAAGCCCTCCATTCTCTGCTTCTCCTTTAACGTGGCTTTGGGACCCTTCCCCACCCCGCACTTGCTATTTGCAAAAGTGTTGGGTGGGAACTCAAGAAAGAGCTTCACAGGAAATTGGGGTTTATTTCTGCTTACAGGTAACTCGAGGGTCCCAGGGTCTTTCTCTTCCAGCCATGCTGAAGTGGTGGGTTGTGTGTGGTTTTATTGCTTCTTGTTGATCTGTGTCACTTCGGGACATTGTGTCGTGTGACTTGGATTTCTGCAGCCACCGTTACCTTGGCTCCTGGGAAGACCCCCATGTCACATTTTAAGAGATTGTGCAGTTACATCCATTTCAAGTATGATAGGGACTCAAGCCTGTTCTTGACAGAGTATGTTTGTGTCCGTGGTACACACGTGAATCTTGAGGACATGCTTGGAAAAGCACAGTCCCCGAGAGGAGGGTGAAGCTTATTTATGCTCCTCAACTGCTTGGCCAGTCCTTGCTCATTGATGCTTCAGGTGAATATTGGATTCAGCGGGTCGGACTCAATGAGACTGTTACTGTTGGCATGGTACATGGCAGGGAGCATTGCCATTCTGTGGCCAGAGGCGCGTGTGACCCAGTGGCCATGATGTGCCCGCGTGCGGAGGCCGTACCAAGACCAGACCGCGTCCCAGCCAGCCGTGTTTGCGCGTTTCCCGCAGGGCCCTAAGCTGACTCAGATTCAGGTCGGCGCGGCCTGGGGACGCAGCTCAGCGCCGGCCACGCGGCGGGGGTTTAGGGATGTTGTGGAAGAATGGATGGAGGATCTTGTTCAGAAAACAGACCACCTAGGAGCTACCGTAGTAGAAGAACCCAGGCCCCTCGATAGCTGACCAGATGTCCCGTTTTAAATGGGACAGAAAACAGTGGTATTTGTCCTGTTTCAAACAGTTCAAGTGGTCAGCTTACTGACACCTGGAATTTAGCCCAGGGACACTTGCTGACCACTCATACTGTTTGAAACGGGACAGTACTGTTGTTATCCGTCCCATTTAAAACGGGACGTCTGGTCAGTCTACCTCTTGAAGGCTCGTCAGGGTCTGTGCTTTGGCCCCAGAGGAGCAACAGAGAGTAGAACACACTGGAGATCTCCCTGGACACACCCGCCTCCGAACGGGGCTCCTCTGCGCTGTGGGAGTGGACCAGGGTGCAGCCCCCCCCCACCCCTGCGGTGGGCTCTGGGCCCGGCCTGCGGGTGCTGCCTCTGGACCAGCGCTTCCCGGCGCGGGGGGCCTGGCAGGAGCGCCCGGGTCACTGCAGCCGGGCTCTGTCTCCTCACGCACCCTGACGGGTCGGTCCTCAGGGTGCTGCCCACGTGCTCCTGACCACGTGGGTTCCAGAAAAGGAGCCACGTCAGCTCTGTGGCTTCAGACGCCTCCAGAGGAGGGGCGGGGGCCTCAGACACCTTTTCCAAGGGGACACTGCCACCCCCTGAGCTGTCTGTGTTAAGTCAGAGGTGACCTGAAGCGGAGTCGGACAGGGACCCGTGGAGCCCGCACGTCGGCAGACGCTGGGTCAGGTGAGGGGTTTGTGCCTCAGCATCCTGACGGCAGCTTCAGGTCCCTCAGGCCTGGCACCACCCCTTCAGCTGGGGGTGTCGACCTCCCTGAACTCCCAGACGAGAGGGGACACGGTCAAGCCTAGGAGGATGTGGGAGGTGGGCAGCTCTCTGAATCCCTTTGGTCATCGAGGGCTCGTCCCCCACTCTCGGACCTCTCAAGCTGGCCGGACCGTCTCTCTCATGTTCATCAGGCCTGCCAGGCAGCGAGCCCGAGCGGGGACACGGCACGGATGGGCGGCACGCCCCGCAGGATCCATCGTGTGGACGCCGGGGGCAGCTCCGGAAGGCCCAGCGCTCTGCGCCCAGCGGCCTCTGTGATCTGGACCCGCTGGGCTATTTGCTTTACTCGCTGGACAGGCCTGCCGTGCAGGGTGCTTATTTCCCTGTGCAGTCACTCCCTCACTCCCTCACTCAGCCAGTGACCATGGCGTTCTCCTGCCTCGTGCCCGAGCTGCTGGGAGCCGAGGGTCAAAGCAGGCTCGGAGCTCAGGCTTCGGGCAGCTGCGAAGGGCAGCCTGGGCGCCGCGGCCTGGGGAAACGCGCAGCGTGCGGTAGCCTCTGAAAGAGGCCGTCCGCCGGGGAGCAGACCTGCTCCATTTCGTTAAGCGGAAGGTCGTGCGCGCGCCTTTGGCTGTGGACTCTACCCTTCCCCGCGCTGGAACAGGCCCAGCCCGCGGCCTGCTGGGCAGCACCACGCCGGGGCTGTCGAGTCGGACCACACGGGGGTCGCAGTCGGGAGTGTGGACTTGAGTGAGACAGAGCTGGGTTCAGGTCCCCCCTCCGCTGCTCGTAGCCGTGAGACCCGGGCCCCCTGAGCCTCGCCGGGCTGGCTCATGGAACTGCCCTGCTGCTGGACGCCGTGTCCTGCCACGTCGGTGAGGGCTGGGAAATGGACCGAGCGTGATTTCCGGCTACATGAAACACTTCCGTGCCATCAGCTAAGGAGGTGGTGCTTCTGAGAGTATCCCCGGGTGTCACGTCAGACCGGCAGTGGGACCCTGCAGGCTGGCTTCCTCTGTCCTCATCCCCTGTGATGACGCAATGCCTGGGCAGTTCCTGGGGCGCCTCTCGCTGTGGGGGTCTGCACCCCATGTCTTACTGTACTTGGGGCAGGGAGGGGGGCGGAGATCTGATACTCGGTCCTCTCTACACTGTGCTCTCTTCCTCCCCACCCTGTCCCCTCCTTCCCTCCTGTTGCCTGACTGGCACCTATAGAACATTATTAGGAAAGTCACATTGCCTCCCTGGCCCCCTCCCCCCATGAAATGGTGTCTGTGCGGGGGGTGGGGGGAGCTTGTGTTTTGGTGGGCTGGAGGGAGTCGTGCACTCTGGGCCCTCCCTGGAGCCCCCACCCCCTGCTCCATGTTCCACGGGATGTGGCTGGCACACCTGCGACTTCATCTCCGTGCCCTCTGCAGAGATTCCTTGCAGACATCTCTGCTTCGTGGCGCTGAGCCCAGAAGTGCCTGCTGGCCTTCTGGCCAGCATGGAGGGGCAGAGGGGGTGTCCGACTGACCACGTGGCCCCCAGTCTTGTGCTGGCTCTGGAGCTGTGCAGGCTTATCCCGCGGCCTCCGTCTCGTCCTCGGCATGGGCACAGTGCCAGCCTCAAATGTCATGTGAGGATGCAGTGCAACGCTCGTGAGATGCGCAGGATGTTGCCTGGCACAGAAGACGTGATTGGAAAATATCAACTTGCTCCTCATGCCAAGTCCTTCACTTTCCTTAAGTTCTTAGAGCCATTTCCTTCTAGATCAGCGTCCCTTGCTGGCCACCCCGAATGCATTTTATCATGGGCCAGAGCTTAAGGGTTTATCTTGTCTTTTTTTAAACTATTCATCCATCTACCCCTCCACCTATCCGATATCCACTCACACATCCATCCATCCATCCCTCTATCCATCCTTCTACCCATCCATTCACCCATCATCCATCCATCCTCCATCCATCCATCCATCCACCCATCCATCATCCATCCATCCATCCATCCATCCATCTACCCATCTACCCATCATCCATCCATCATCCATCTATCCATCCATCCACCATCCATCCATCATCCATCCATCCATCCATCCATTGCTTCACGTATCTAGTGACTTATTGGATGTCTCACATATACCAGGCTGTCAGAAACAAATCAGATAAGAGATGAAGCAGGTGTGTGTGCATATGTGCCTGTGTGTGTATATATGTGCGCCTGTGTGTGTGTGTGTGTGTGTGTGTGTATGTGTGTGTGTTGAAAGTAGGTGCAGACAGGGAGAGTAAGGACTGCTTGGGAAATGAATAGCAAGGTCACCAAACCAGGCCCAGCAGCTCAAGAGGGCTTCGTGGAGGGGGTGACTCTGCCTCCTTGAACACATGTGAGTAACTCAAGGGCAGAGGCTGTGTTTTTAGGGCTTTAGAAAAGCCACATCATCAACTGGCAATCACTTGAGTGCTTACTGTTTGCATGAGGTTCCAGGGTCACAAAGGGAGAAGACACACACTCTGTACGCGAGGGGAGGCCTAACAGATGCTCGCTCAGTGAATCCGAGGCACACGCGCCTTGGCCAGGCTTGTATTTGCTAAGAAATCCTCCCGACGCCCGTTAAGTCTCTGACTCCCCACGAATAAGGAGCTTAGGAAAGCTCATCTGAGTTTTCCCTTCACTCATGAATATGCAAGTGAGCTTCCTTCTAAACTCAAATTGGATTTTATTAGATGTATTTTGACTTATTTATTAGAGCTCAGTTTTTCGTGGGGATCTGTGAGAAATTGAAGGAAGGCATCTTCATTCCGTCTTCAGTGTGGTGGGTAGAAGGTAGGCAAGGCGGCCGGCCAACCAGGGCGTGTCCTGGGCCCCTAGATGAGCCCTGGCGCCCAGGTTGCTGCGGACGTATTGAGGCCGCAGAATCGTCGTAGTTACAGTCAGCACCATAGACCATCACGACGTGCGGTCACTCTACGGCAGCGTGACTCGCGCAGCGCCTGTACGTAAAGCCAGAGAACTCAGACCGTTCCCACGCGCACGTCCCCGGTGGGAGGCAGGCCCACGCCCTGCGACGTGCGGCCTCACCCCATGGCAGGAGAGTCCGCGGTGCACTGGGAGACGTGGGGTCGCTGCTCAAGGTCAGACTGTGAGCTGGGGCCGAAGCACTGGGGGAGCCGTCTGC
>PVJL010013228.1:0-33218 GCA_004026885.1 Lyroderma lyra
GCGTGGCTGCGCGTCCGGGGGCGCGGCCTGGCGCTGAGAGAAGCGGCGGGGTGAGCCGGGGGCTCTAGTGAACCGCGCAGCCGGGCGGGGATCGCCGGCGGCGGCGAGCGGAGGCGGCTCGGGCCTGGAGGTCTCCGAGATGTCACGATGGCTGTGGCCATGGTCGAACTGTGTGAAAGAGCGAGTCTGCCGCTACTTGCTGCACCACTACTTGGGTCACTTCTTCCAGGAACACCTCAGCCTGGACCAGCTCAGCCTCGATCTATACAAGGGCAGCGTTGTCCTGCGAGATATCCACCTGGAGATCTGGGTGAGGAGCCAGACCCGAGTCCGGGAAGGGGTCGGGGGCGCGGGGCCGCACCGACCTGAGGCTCCCGGCGAAAGGGTCGTGCCGAGGGACCAGGTACTGGGCGTGTTGAGGCCATGCAAGTCTGGCCCATTCCAGGAGGCGGAGGGACCCGACTGATCGCCTCCAGAGCCAAAAAGCCGCCTCCACTTCACAGGAGGAGAAACTGAATCTGGGGAGGGGGATGTCACTTGGCTGGAGAATGCCTGAATAAGCACACTGAGTTTGGGGCCTGAGTTGAGGAGCGTGGTACTGAGGGGCTAAGGAGAGGGTGAGGAGAGAGCGGAGGAACTAGGGCTAGGCCAGGGCAGCTGGTCAGGGAAGGCTGGTAGGGGTCCGGAGCCCTGCTGATGGCACCTGTAGAAAAGGTGCCCTGACCTCCTGACCCTCGGATCCTGGGCCCAGTGGGTGGGGTTCGCCTCCGGATGTGGATGTCAACAACCGCGTCAGCGCCCGTGTTGATCAACACCTCGTGTGGCTACAGCTACTGCCTACTTCCTGCTTTTGGGAGAGTGGGATGGATCTAGCGGGTATTTGGGGTGGGGCTTGGGGATGAGCATCCCCACCTGGAAGGAAGCCCCCGGGGAAAGGCAGAGAGGTCTGCCCTCAGGCAGGAAGAAGCTCGGGGTGATGCTAGGGAGGCAGAGAGAGTTAAGGTCTGGGTCAGACCTGAGGCTGGGGATGGAGAGGGACAGTGACTCACAGCTCAGCTGACCTGGAAGTTGCAAAGGAGCCACCAATTAGAGGCACCAGCCCAGGTCTGGCACTCGGTCAACCACAGTTTGGAGCAGCCAAGTTGGGCATTGGGGCAGGGGCTTCTCAGTTTCCTGGCTGGGCAGACAGCATGCCTGGCCTCAATGCAATTTGTACAGGAGGAGTTGGACTTTAGGGGTAGGACAGGCCTTCCTGAACAAAAATGGGGTAGGGGAGACCCCTGACCCCAGAGTTGGTGGCACCTCCCAGTAGCCTCTTGCCTATGAATCCCAGTGCAGGAAGCCTTTTCAGACCTCTAGGCTGCCTCTTCCTGCTTCCACTCCCAGGTAACTCCCATTCCACCCTGCCCTGCCCTCCTGTTGGGATTGAATTGGCTCCTAGCTAGACAGCTTTCAGGCTGGCCTCCAGGCAGGAGTCAGGCCCTGGTGGAATGCAGGTGCTTTTGCAGTAGCCACCCCCTCCTCCCAGCTGCTTGGCCTACACCCCTACCTTGAAGACCTCAGAAGAAGCCCAGTGTGTCTGGGGACTCTGGGATGGGATGAGGAGAGGCCTGGGTCCCAGTACACAGGGTAATTAGACTAGTCCCTTCTTTCTAGGCCTTAGTTTCCCCATCTATGATCTCTGGGTGAGGAGTTTGGAATTGGTCATTGGGGTCCTAATTCTGCCAGGCATTTGTTTATTCAAGTATTCAACAAGTGTTGACTGAGGCCCTCTTTGGGTGGTACCACACGGAGTGCCTGGGGTCACATGGAGAAAAGTGGGCTCCTACCCTCAAGGAACTCCCAGGCTGGTGGAGGTGCTGTTCCTTCAGCTATAACCTGAGGCTCAACCTGTGCCTCAGAGAGGTACACAACTACACCAAGTGTTTGGAGTAAGGGGAGTGTCCCCTGCAGCTTAGTTCAGGCCCCTGTCTGCCTCTTCTGGACACTCCCCATGAACTCTACTTGCCTGCAGCAAACATAGGGTGCTGATGCACCCTCTGCTGGGCTTTTGCCTGTGCTGTTCCCATGCCTGGAAGCTGCCACTTCCCATTCCCTCCACCTGACTTCCTCTTCATTCTTCAGCTGTCCCCTCCTCTGGTTTGAAAGATTGGGCACATTTGGCTGATGCAGTGGTAGGGTTGACCAAAAGTAGGGATCTGTATGAGCAAAGGTAGGACCTTGTAGTTATCATGTAGAGGATCAGGGAGAGAGGACACTATCCAAGGTGGCACAGACAGACGAGGGGTGCAGCAGCCAGGGAAAGACAGGCAGGTTTGAGGTTTCCCTAAGCTAGCTTTGTCCCCTACCTGCTTGCAGTCTGTAAATGAGGTGCTGGAGTCCATGGATTCGCCACTGGAACTGGTGGAAGGCTTTGTGGGCTCCATTGAGGTGGCCGTGCCCTGGGCCGCGCTGCTCACCGACCACTGCACTGTGCACGTGTCAGGGCTCCAGCTCACCCTGCAGCCCCGCCAGGGTCCAGGTGAGGACAGGATAGGTCTGGGTGGGAGTGGAGTGGGAGAGCAAGTGATGGGAGTTGGCCTGGACACCCAGGAGCTGACTGGGCCTGCCTTCCCTGAGACATTCTTCCTACCTCAGGGCCAGGAGCTGCTGACTCACAGAACTGGACTTCATGCATGACTACGAGCCTGCAGCTGGCTCAGGAGTGCCTGCAGGATGGACTACCTGAGCCCTCTGAGCCACCACAGCCCCTGGAGGGCCTGGAGATGTTTGCCCAGACTATCGAGACTGGTAAGCAGACCCCTCCTGGACACCCTGCCCCTGCCCCTCTGTGGCCCATGGGACAGGGGCCCTAGACAGCAACATGGCCACCCTGTTGCCCCGATGGGGAAACTCTGCCTGCCCCTTGCAGCTCTACCTGATCTGAGACCCTTCCTCACCCCTCAGTGTTGCGAAGGATCAAGGTGACCTTCCTGGACACTGTCATGAGGGTGGAGCACTCGCCGGGTGATGGGCAACATGGCACAGCAGTGGAAGTCCATGTGCAGAGGTGGGGACAGGCTGGGTGGGGTGGGATGGGGGGAGGGAGGGGGGAGGGAGGGACTATCAAATGGCCATAGTACTCCCCCACCTCCAGCCTAGGCTCCTAGGAAATGGCAGGGCAAGTGTGGGTGGGCCTGGGCAGTAGCCACAGCAAGGGGGAGGTGGGCTATGTTGTGAGCCTGTAGTGGTATCCAGGGGCCAGCTGGTACAGGCCTGGAGTGGTGGGGGACCTCCAAGGATCAGGTTACATGCTGAGGATGTGAGGAGTCAGGGCTAGCCGTGGAGGTCCAGGATGGCCTGGTTGTAATAAAGTAGTTCTTTGACCCTAGACCCCTAGAACAGAGTATTGTGCAGGAAGAGGGGCTCCCAGCCTGGGGTAGCCAGGGCAAGGGCTGATTCTACACTCCCCAGGCTAGAATACTGTGACGAGGCAGTGCGGGACCCAAGCCAGGCGCCCCCAGTGGATGTGCACCAGCCTCCTGCCTTCCTGCACAAGCTGCTGCAGCTGGCGGGAGTCCGCCTGCACTTCGAGGAGCTTCCCGCACAGGTGGGCTGCCTCTCATCCTCACAGTCTCTTTCTCCTTCTCATTCCTCCTCTCTCTGGCTTTGGACCCCTCCACCTCCCCCCTCAATCCCTTCTGACCATCTCTGGTGTCATCTTCTTGATCATTTCCCTCCTATATCCTCTCACCTCCCAGGAAGATCCCCCACAGCCCCCCTTGCAGATTGGCAGCTGCTCAGGGTACATGGAACTGACAGTGAAATTGAAGCAGAATGAGGCCTTCCCAGGCCCCAAGGTGGGTCCCTGGGCCCCTGGGGAGGAGGGAGCATGCTCCGTCTCAGCATCCTCCACAATACTTACCTTCCACGGGACAAAGCGGGGTCTTTGAGTGGGGGAAATTACTGCCTTCTTGGCAACTGGAGAAACTGAGGCTCAAGAGAGGTCAAATTGTGGTCAGTGTCACTCAGCTGGTTGGTGAGAGAGTTTAGCCTGGCAACTGGCTTCCTACCTCCTCAGGGTGAGGGCAGGTGGGTGGTGGCTCTCAGAGGGTGGCAGGTATAGGCTCCATGGTTACCCCCTCTACCCACAGCTGGAGGTAGCCGGACAGCTAGGCTCCCTGCACTTGCTCCTGACCCCACGGCAGCTCCAGCAGCTTCAGGAACTGCTCAGTGCCATGAGTCTTACAGGTGAGGCTCTGAGTGTCCCAGGAGGTGGGATGGGTGGGGAGGGGCTGGCCAGGCTGGATCAACACAGGAAGTGGCCCCTCTTGTAGATCCCAAGGGCCTAGTCGACAAGCTGAACAAGAGCCGCCCGCTAGGTGCCGAAGACCTGTGGCTGATTGAGCAGGACCTGAACCAGCAGCTGCAGGCGGGGGCTGTGGGCGAGCGCCTCAGCCCGGACCCCCTTACCAACCCTCTTGTCAACCTGGACAGCACTGGTGGGTGTGGGGCCAGACTTGGTGGCAAGTGTGGGTGCAGGAGTAAGGGGGCTGAGCCCAGCTGTCCCTGACCCCATCCCCTGGTCCACAGACCTCTTCTTCTCCATGGCGGGCCTCACGAGCAGTGTGGCCTCAGCTGTCTCTGAGCTCTCCCTGTCCGACATAGACCTGGGCTCCTCTGTGCACAGTGACACGACCACCCGCCGACTCTCTGCCCAGAGCCACCCAACTGGTGAGTGCTCCAGGGACAGGAAGAACTGGAAGAGGTCTTGGTGCTGGTGTGATGTCATATGTATGTGGGAGCCCACCAGGGATGCCCAGAGGTCCTCCATGAGTGACCTGGTTCCCTGGGGAGGCTGGTGCTGCAATGGATAGAGCCTAGGTTTCAGAGTTAGTGATCTTGGGCAAGCACTCAACTCTCCAAGACTTAGTTTTCCCTTCCATTAAATGGGGGTAATAAGATGTGACCTTGCTGGGCTGTGTGTTTTAGCAGATGTTTATCGAAAGCTTGTGTGGGTCAGATATTGGGCTGGGTGCTTTATCACCTCCAGTCCTTCTGGCTCCCTCGATAGGGTTGAATGAGCCTGGGCTCAGTGCCTGGCATAACAAACCTCTGTGTCACCCCTGCCTAGCCAGGCCTCCCACCAGAGCCACAGGCCAGCTTCTGGGCCAGAACTTCTCCCAGTCTCCAGCCTGGTGTCTGACTGTCACTCTACCTGGGTGCCCATGGGCTCTGGGGAGCCCCTGGTGAAACCTCTGTCTCCTTAGGCAAGACGGCACCCCCACCCCTCCTGGACACCCTGCGCCCTGACTCACTGCTGAAGATGACTTTGGGGGGCATGACCTTGACCTTGCTTCAGACATCTGCCCCGTCTTCCGGACCACCTGACCTCACCACCCACTTTTTTGCTGAGTTTGATGCTGCCAAAGATGGGCCCTTTGGCTCCCGTGACTTCCACCATCTCCGACCACGCTTCCAGAGGGCCTGTCCTTATAGCCATGTCCGGTACAAGCCTGAGGCAAGGGCCTGAGGAGAGACTCCCTTAGTCCCCCAAGCTCCTGTCTGATGCCCACCTTCTTCCCCACAGGCTGACGGGTGCCGCTGTGCAGCTGTCCTGGGAACTGCGGACAGGCAGGGGTCGGCGGACCACCAGCACAGAAGTGCACTTCGGGCAGCTCGAGGTGCTGGAGTGTCTGTGGCCCAGGAGCACTTCGGAGCCTGAGTATACGGAGGTGAAGGCCAAGGGCGAGTGTGGGCAGTCAGGATTGGAGGTCGGGCTGGGTATGGGGGCTTGGCCTGACCTTGTTAACCTCCTGTGTCCCATCCCAGATCCTGAGCTTCCCCAACATCCTGGGCTCCCAGGCCTTGGCTCGGCCCTGTGCCCACCTGCGTCACACACAGACCCTGCGCCGTGTGCCCAAGGTAACCTACCTCACTCCAGGCCTCAGGGCTATTCCCCATGGTGTGTTGATCCCACCCCCTCAACTCCAGCCTCCCCTGGTGCTTCCCTTCTCCAACCCTCCACCCGCTTATCCTGTGCTCCAAACTCCCCACCTGGGGCCCTTGAATATGTCTGGGCCTGTACATTTAGCCTAGACTAGCATCTAGCCTGGTTTCCCCTCCCCTGGCTCACCATGGCAATCCCCTGCTGGCCTCCAGGGCTGGGAGTGGAGAGTATTGGGTGGCTTTTATTAACCATGAATGGTCATCTACCTCAAGCACAGTGGTGAGGAGCTCCTGGTCCCCCCTTGGGTCACCTGCCCAAGTTCTCACAACCACCCAGGAGGGCTCTATGTTCCCGTCTTGCCCTCCCCTGCTCCACAGCCCACACTGACCTGAATATAATACCCTTGCCCTTAGAGCCGATCCCGGCGCCCAGCTGCCTGCCATTGCCACTCAGAGCTGGCTCTGGACGTGGCCGACTTCCAGGCGGATGTAGAACTGGGGGCCCTGGACCGGCTCACTGCCCTGTTGCGCCTGGCCACCATCCCCCGTCCCGAGCCGCCTGCCGGCCTGCTGGTAAGATGCCTCACTGAGGCTGGGCGTGGGGCACAGGTCCTATGGCTCATGATCACAGTGGTGGGGGTCCTGGCGGCAGCTGTGACCCTCACACCCTCTTGCAGATGGAGCCCGCGCCAGCTGCCGAGCAGCAGACAGTGGTGCAGCTATCAGCACCCCGGGCCACGCTGCAGCTGCGCTTCCCCATTGCTGACCTGCGGCCTGAGCGAGACCCCTGGGCAGGCCGGGCTGTGCGGGCTGAGCAGCTGCGGCTGGAGCTGAGTGAGCCCCAGTTCAAGTCAGAGTTGAGCAGCGGGCCTGGTCCCCCAGCCCCCACCCGCCTGGAACTTACCTGCTCCGACCTACATGGTGAGACCCACCCTCCCCGGGAGACAGCACCTGGGCGGGAGTCAGGCCTCTGGGCAGGAGAGGTGGGCTTGAGGCTACGGAAGCGCTGGGTCACAGTGGGGGCAGACCCGGGCCCAGGCTTCTCCAGCTCTGTGGGGCACCAACATTGCCTGTCCCTGCCTCACCTGGGGCAGAGTGGACCCTTTATCCCTGGGCTGTTACAGGCTGTGGGCATGAGGGAAGGTACAGGTCTGTAAACAGTAAAGAGCAGTCACCAGTGACTCCACCTGGCAGCTTCCTACCTTTCCCCTTCCCCTCCAGGCACCTATGAAGATGGAGAGAAGCCCCCTGTCCCCTTCCTGCGGGTTTCCAAGGCCCTGGATCCCAGGAGCCCTGGGCGCAAACACTTCCTGCCCCAGTAAGTGGGGCTCTGGAAGGGGCCAACAGGAGAGGGCTTTGCTACTGAAGGTAGCTGGAGGCCACTTGGGACCAGGGCCCGGGGAACCCTGCAGGCCAATGACAGGCCTGTGCCCTGGCAGGGTAGTGCTGACCCTGAACCCCCAGATCAACAGTGCACAGTGGGAGGTGGCCCCAGAGAAGAGAGAGGAGCTGGAGCTATCGGTCGAGAGTCCGTGCGAGCTGCGGGAGCCTGAGCCCTCACCCTTCTCTTCCAAGAGGACCATGTATGAGACAGAGGAGGTGAGGCCCGGGACCGCTTGGGTCTTATGGAAGCCACTAGGTGGCTGTGGGCCGGGAGAAGAGGACTACTTGGGGCACCAGGTGATGTGACCCAGCACCAGTGAGAATTTTGTCTCTTTCTTCATCTCATGTCAAGGGGAGTCGGAGCACCCCAGCTTGTGGAGGGGGGCAGGCGTGAGGGCACTGGTGAGGGCAGGCCCTGGAGGGAAGATCAGAACCCTGTCCCATCGGCTATTATTGGCAGTATATTTGGGCCTTGGGACCCGCTTCTCTGAAGCTTATAAGGGTTGAGTGACAGGCAGTGAAGGGGTTTCCTCTGGAAAGTGGGCACAATGACCTGTCTCGTAGGCCTGTCATGAAGATAAAAGAGTGGACATATGTGATGCCCTCGAAGTAGGATTAGCATGTGGTCAGTGCTTCACACAAGATGGCTGTCATTCATCCTAGTAGAGAAGGGCTCATATGAGTGAATGAATGAGAATGAGTGAATGGTAGGTCGGGGTGCAGACAGTGGTCCGATTCCTGAGCCAGCAGTGGGCCCCAGCATCTCTCAGATGCCTGTCCCCGCTCCCCCTTCTAGATGGTGATTCCTGGAGACCCTGAAGAGATGAGGACCTTCCAGAGCCGGGCCCTGGCACTGTCCCGTTGCAGCCTGGAGGTGGTCTTCCCCAGCGCCCACGTCTTCCTGCCCAGCAAGGAGGTCTATGAGAGCCTCTACAACAGGTGGCGACGCAGGCTGGCTGGGGGGGTGGGCCGGGCTGGGCCTCCCTCACTGCCACCACCCATCTGCCTATTTTAGGATCAACAATGACCTGCTCATGTGGGAGCCTGCCGACCTGCTGCCTACCCCCGCCCCTGCCACTCATCCTCCTGGCTTCTCAAGCCCCTCGAGCTTCTGGCACGACAACTTCAAGATGTGCAAGTCGGCCTTCAAGCTGGGTAGGAGGGGTGCCCGGCTCGGTTCTGGGGCCCGCAGAGCTGGGCAGGGCTAAGTCAGCCCTCCGAGGTCTCCTTTTCACTTGGCTCCTTGATCTCACCCCAGACTCAGACTCGGACGATGAAGATGCCCATTTCTTCTCGGTGGGGGCATCAGGAGCCCCTCAGGCTCCTGCCCCTGAGTCCTTGAGGCCTCGCTCCCAGAGTACCTTCTCTGCATTGGTGACAGTGCTGAAGGGTCGGATCACAGCCCTCTGTGAGACCAAGGTGAGGGCAGCCTGGGGTAGGTGGGTCAGCCCCTGACTTCAGAGCCCCCATTGGCAAGAGAGCAAGCCCAGTGGGATCAAAGCCAAGTTGGGAATGGGGAAACAGAGGCCCTGGTGGGGGCTGAGTGTGGCCTGTCTGGCCAGCAGCACCCACCCTCCACCCTACTCATGCCTTCATACCCTGTCAGCCACTTTCTAGCACCTGCTGTATGTAAGGCACCATACTAAGGGTCTGAATGGGCACCATCTGGTGCCAGGAGGCAGGCAGGGCAAAGATGATTCTTGCCCTTTGCCAAAAGACACAAGTGCTGCCCCAGGCCTCCAGCTGAGTCTAGGGAGAGGCTGGAGTCCCTCCTGGTCAGGCCAGGGCTCCAGGAGACCCCCCTCGCCCCTGAGGGCATGGGGACTGCTGGGTGCAGCTGGTAAGGTCAAGCCATATGCTGTGTCTGCAGGATGAGGGTGGACAGCGGCTGGAGGCCATGCACGGGGAGCTGGTACTGGACATGGAACAAGGCACCATCTTCAGTGTCTCCCAGTACCAAGGCCAGCCAGGACTTGGCTACTTCTGCCTGGAGGCTGAAAAGGCAGCACTCTACCACCGAGGTGTGAGGGCTGGGGGCCAGTTGCCAAGGGGTCTCTGGGGGTCTGTGGATGGGCTGGGGCTCACGAGAGACATGGGCCCTGGGTGGAGTGAGCGACCAGCCAGCTTGGCAGGGGGCTCACCAGATGCCTCCCCAGCGGCTGTGGATGACTACCTGCTGCCCATTCACCTGGAGCTGCCCAGCTTTGCTCCTCCAGCCCAGCTGGTCCCAACCATCTACCCATCAGAGAAAGGGGTGACAGAGCGAGGAGCCTCTGCATGCAAGGGCCAGGGCCCCCACATGCTGTCCACCGCTGTGCGTATCCACCTGGACCCCCACAAGAATGTCAAGGTACAGCCATGCTTCTGTCTACCCACTTGGCCTGGGTAACGGCTTGCCTGGTATGTGGTGGGCTGGGCTCCCACCACACTGACTGTGTCCCATCCCCAGGAGTTCCTGGTGACACTGCGGCTGCACAGAGCCACCCTGCGCCACTACATAACCCTACCAGGACAGAGCTGGCACTCCCAGGTGAGTGAGGGTGGCATGGGTGGCAAAGTCTGTAGGCTAGGAGGAGGCTAGTGTCAGGGGCATGGGCTGGGCTGTGCCGGGGTAGGGGTTAGAGGAAGGGACAGCCCCCTTATCCTTACCACCTCTCTCTTCCTGGCCCCCAAAGCTGCTGGAATTCTTAGATGTGCTGGATGACCCAGTGCTGGGCTACCTGCCCCCAACGGTCATTACCATCCTGCACACACACCTGTTCTCCTGTGCTGTGGACTATAGGTACCCAGGCTGGGAGGGCCAGGTGCTGGGGAAGGGGGCAGGCTTTCACATGTAAGGACCTTGCCCCAGTCTGATTGTGACCCCCAGGCCCCTCTACCTCCCTGTGCGTGTCCTCATCACCGCAGAGACCTTCACCCTGTCCAGTAACATCATCATGGACACCTCCACTTTCCTGCTCAGGTATGCAGCCCCCTTCCCACACTCCCTACCCGCTTCCACCTAGTGTGAGTTGCCACTGCCCCAGGGTCCTGCCTGTCGGCTGTGTGTCCTCGGGCCACTCTCTGAGCCTTTCTGCACATTCGGGTGATAGTCCTTCCCTCAGAATTGATTCTGTCTTCCTGGAGAGCAGTCAGACTTCAGAATCAGAGCCTTACAAGCATGTGAGTGTGCGCAATCTGTGACCTGATGATCCACTTCTGGTGCTTGTCCTAGGATACAAGGATAAGACAAATGGAATACAATGCCTCTGTAGTATAACGCAAAACAGTCAGAACTCACAAACAATCCAAGTGCCCCCAATTACAACCTGAGTCAGTAAGCATGGCCCACCCAACCTTTAAGGTCAAGTCGAAGAATAACATAAAAAATATGGGAAAAGGCCATAGTACAGTATTGACTGAAAAAAAGCAAGATATAAAACAACATATGTTTAAAACAAAGATTTATGAGAAGGTCTTTATGTACATCTACATCTCTGTGTGGCTTCATAGAAAAGAATGGAAAGAGATACGCGAGGGCTGTCCAGAAAGCATCCAGCCACGTGACGTGAAAACTAAAGGCATTTGTGGGTGGATGTTTTCCAGACAGCCCTCATATATCAAATTTGGGATTAGGGATTATGATTAGGAATTAGCGAGCATTTCTTTTTTATTGCTATATTTTAGAATATTTTAAAGGAGCTTCTGTCATGTTGCCGTTAAAATAAGGACTTACTTGAAAAGAACAGTGAATGCTGGAGAGGAAAACAGGATCCTTCCCTCCCAGGGCTGCTAGAAGCACTGGGAGAAGGATAAAACCGGGCCCGCGGCTTGAGAGACCAGGCCCATCCTCCCCATTGTACAAACAGGGGCCAGAGAGGGCCCAGTGCTGGTGTCCTGTGGGCTTGGGGCCTGCTGTGGGTGCCCCTCTGCCTGTCTCTAGGAGCCCCACCCCGGCAGCAGCTCTGGGCCCCTCTCAGCCCTGTTCCCTACCAGGTTCATCCTCGACGACTCGGCCTTGTACCTGTCCAACAAGTGTGAGGTGGAGACGCTGGATCTGCGGCGAGGTGGGCAGGTCCTAGACTGGGCTCGCTTCCCTTTGAGAGACCAATGTCCTCCCCTAGCTGCTGGCCAGGTTCTCAGCACCCACACACGTGTGCATGCACACGTCCACTGTACCCAGATGAACCCCCGATTGTCCCCTCCAGTGGTGGGCCAGGGGCCGGCTATGGGGAAGCAATAGGGATGTCTCCTGCCCTCTGCTTCAGATTATGTCTGCGTCTTGGATGTCGACCTGCTGGAGCTCGTGATCAAAACCTGGAAGGGCAGCCCTGAGGGCAGACTGGTGAGTGTGGCTCTTGCCCAGGGCCCCTAGAGCCAGGGCACTGCAGGGGCCAGGGGGGCCTTCCCGATCACTCTTCGCCCTGCACGGGGCCTGGGCTCCGGTCGCTGTCACTGCCTGCCCTTCCCTAGCTTATCTGTGGTCACCCACCGAGGGTATTCCTCAGGGTGAGCCCTGCCACTAGAGGGCAGCTGCAGGCGGGACACAAGCAGGGCCCCAGGAGTCAAGAGTTTCCTCATCTGGAAAATGGAGGCCATGGGCCCCACCTGGTTGGGCTGAGGCCAGGGGCAAAGGAGGCAGAGCTCAAGAAGCCCTTCACTCAGGGGCCGGCAGTCCACTCCCTCTGGGCCCAGGCCAAGCCCCTTCCTCTCTGGGCTCAGTGCACCCATCCATTAGGTGGGGCTCTCGGGCAGGCTGACCAGCCAAGGCAAGACCCAGCAGGTTTTATCTGGGTGTGGCCAATATGGAGCCAGGGCTGATGGTGCCCTCCGCCCTGCCCCCACAGAGCCAGCCGCTGTTCGAGTTGCGCTGCTCCAACAACGTGGTGCACATGCACAGCTGTGCCGACTCCTGCGCCCTGCTGATCAACCTGCTGCAGTACATAATGAATGCGGGTGACCTGCACCCCCCACCCCGGCCCCCCAGCCCCACAGAGATCGCTGGCCAGAAAGTACAGGTGAGGCCTGGCCACACAGGCTACCAGAGCGCTGCCAGGCCCCCTCTCCTGCCCTTGTCCCCAGGGGCCTGGCCGTGGGGAGATCTGGGGCCTGCCCCTCCCTCCTGGCACTGATTCACCACTCCTCCCCTGCCTCCCCAGCTCTCTGAGAGCCCCGCCTCCCTGCCCTCATGCCCCCCAGTGGAGACAGCCCTTATCAACCAGCGGGACCTGACCGACGCCCTCCTGGACACAGAGCGCAGCCTGCGGGAGCTGGCCCAGCACTCAGGTGGGGTTTGGGGGGGCAGGGTGGGGCCAGCGGACACAATCAGCACCCACGTTGGGCATCCCCCCAAACCAGCTTCTATCTCCCACAGATGGCCCTCTCCCTCAGGCCTCGCCCGTGTCAGTCTACTTATTCCCAGGTGAACGGACTGGGACCCAGCCCCCCTCGTCTCCTGTTGGGGCCCCCACTGGCAGCTTGGGGTCCTGCTCAGAGGCCAAGGAAGATGAAAAGGAAGAGGAGAGGGGTGGAGACATTCTGGACAGTGATGAATTCTGCATCCTCGATGCTCCTGGCCTGGGCATCCCGGTATGTGGTGGGCAGGCTGGGCAGGGGCAGGAAGTGCTGGGAGAGGGTAGCTCCTGCAGACAGGCAGCAGGCGCGTGCTATCCCGTGGGAGGTGGGCCTGGGAGGGTCTTCCTGGGGGACAGCCCTGACTCTGGGCTTTGAAGGAGCAAGTAGATTTCCAGAAGAAGAGAGAAGGCATAGCGTTCTGGGTGGGAGAACAGGGACACCCGAGGAGGAAGAAAGAGAGTAACTGAGTGGTCAGTGGGCTGACTTCCTGGCCCTCAAGTACCAGTGGGAGTGCCACATGCAAGCAAGACCTAGGCTCTAGGGAGACAGGGCTGGCAGGACTCAGCCCCCAGGAACTCTGAGACACAGGCTTGGGGACAGTGACCCACGAGGGCCATCTTCCATCCGAAGTGGGGAAGGAAATGTGAGGGCTGGAGAGACACAGGGTGGACTGGGGAAAACATCTGTGCTGCACATGTTGATGTGACCTCCTCCCTGCAGCCCCGAGATGGGGAGCCTGTGGTGACACAGCTGCATCCAGGCCCCATCACCGTGCAGGATGGGCACTTCTCACGGCCACTGGGCAGCACTGACCTGCTGCGGGCACCCGCCCACTTCCCAGTGCCCAGCACCCGGGTGGTGCTGCGTGAGGTCTCCCTTGTCTGGCACCTCTATGGCGGCCGAGACTTCGGCCCCCACCCTGGCCACAGGTAAGGAGGAAAGCCTGCAGATGGCAGCTGTGACAACAGGGCCAGCCCACTCAGGAGACGGGGCTCGAGCTCTGGGGTCCAGCCCTGACCTTGGATAGCTGGTAACCTTGAGCACTGGCCTTGGTTTTTCCTCCTTCCTTGCCCCATCCACCTCCCAGGAGAGGGTCTCCTGCCCCAGCCTGAAAGGCCTGCTCTAAAGGGAGGCTCAAGGGAAGGGGGTTTCCCTGAGTCAGCTTATCCCCTATCCCTCTTCCAGGTCAAGAGTCGGCCTCACAGGCTCCAAGGGGTCCCCTTCCCGCTGCTCTGGCCCCAATCGGCCCCAGAACTCCTGGCGCACACAGGGGGGCAGCGGGAGGCAGCACCACGTCCTCATGGAGATCCAGCTCAGCAAGGTGAGAAGGGCACAGGAGGCCAGCTGGTGCGGGGGACAGTGGCAAGCCATCCCACCCCTGCCGCTCAGCCAGCGTTCCACGGGAACTTGCTGTGGGCCTGAGTGTTCGTGGAGTGGCTGCCAGCTGTGCACCAGGCACTGTTCTAGATGCTGGACAAAGCGATGAGCCAAGCAGACAGGAGCTCTGCCTTCCTGTCACTTGTCTGATGGTGAAGTCAAGTGTGTCAAGTGTGATAAATGCTCTGAGGAAGTAGAGCAGGGAGTGGGGATGAACTTGCTGGGGAGGGGCAGGAAAGTCCTCCTGAAAAGGTGCCCTATGCACAAAGAGGAAGTGAGCCGGGAAGAGCTTTTCACACCGAGTGTGCAGCATGAAGACTGCGAGGTGGGAGCACCCCTGGCGTGTTCCACAGGCAGCACAGAGGCCCATGAGACTGAAGCTGAGCAGGGAGGGGAGCAGTAGGGGACACTGCAGAGATCCGGCCGGGACCAGGCTGCACAGGGCCCTGCAGACCACGGTGTGATTGTGCTTTTCACTAGAGTGAAACGCAGTCAGCGTGAGACGGCCGTGCAGGGTGGCAGCAGCAGAGCGGGTGACAGTGGTCAGATTCTGGAGAGATTTTGACGGCGGGAAGGACCCAGGTGGGGTTGCTGGACTGGACGTGTGTGAGGCAGAGAGTGGGCCAGGCTGACCTGAGACAGGGCGCCCTGGGCGGTGCCACAGAGGGAGAGCGACCGGTGCAGACCCACTCCCCAGCTCACGGGGCTGTTGTGCTGATAGGACCTGGGGGGGGGGGGTGCCCTTCTGAGGCCTGATGGGACGGAGAACCAGTGCTGGGGAGGGGAAGGGGGAAGGCCAGAGCCTGAAGATGAGGAAGGTTGTGGCCTTCCAAGGGCCAGGAGAGAGGGCAGTGCAGCCACACGTTGGCAGTAGGGCGAGGCGGGCGTCGGCGGGAGGGATCGCCCTTGGCAGGCCCCAGGCAGGGCGGGAAGTGGGTAGGTATTCTTTATGAAGACCCCTCTGGGCGTGCAGGGAAGGTGCTGGAGAGGACAACTGGGGGGCATCCACCGAAGAGGTGACAGCAGCTCCCAGACCAGGTGGCCACCGTGGAGATGACAGAAGTGCAAAGGGATTTTAGAGACATTTTGAGGAAACAAAACCCGTAGCCTTGGTGGTGGAGAGGTTGGAGGGTGAGGTCGATGCAGGGTTTGCACTTAGGGTGACAGGGCAGACCGGAAGGCCGTGGGAATGGGGACAGACAGATTCAGGACAGGCAGTCAAGTTTAGTGTGACCATGTGGGTTTGAAATGCCTGTGGGATGACCATGTAGAAATTTCCGGTGGCACCCAGGTGTGGACCTGAGAAGGGGCCATGGTCGAGAAGGTGGGCTATGAGAGGAGGGAGCTGGGGTATGCCCCTCCCACCCCCATCCAGGCTCCACCCCCCTGGCTCAGGCCTCCATCGCCCGCAGGTGAGCTTCCAGCATGAGTTGTACCCGGTGGAGCCAGTCCTCTGCCCTGTGGCCCTAGGCGTGGAGCTGGAGGAGCAGCCGCTGTCCCGCCAGGTGTTCATTGTGCAGGAGCTGGAGATCCGGGACCGGCTCGCCTCCTCCCGGATCAACAAGTTCCTGTACCTGCACACGAGCGAGCGGATGCCACGGCGGGCCCACTCCAACATGGTACTGCAGGCAGTGCCACCCCACCTGGGCGGGGAGTGGGACCCCACTGTCACTCACATACCTGGGCTGTTGGTGGGGCTCTGGCCAGCTTTGAGAGAACAGCCTATGTAGAGGCAGGGCTGGGTAGGTGAGCAGCACAGTGTGGGGACCTAGGGCCCAGTGTCCAGCAGGTACCAGAACTGGCTCTCTCCCCCCAGCTCACTATCAAAGCACTGCACGTCACCCCCACGACCAACCTGGGTGGGCCTGAGTGCTGTCTCCGGGTCTCACTAATGCCCCTGAGACTCAACGTAGACCAGGTGAGTGGACAGGCGAGGGCAGACCCGAGGGGAGTCATGCTCCATCTGAGCCCCTGAGCCTCACCTGTACCCTGCACCTTCCCCCGCAGGACGCCCTGCTCTTCCTCAAGGACTTCTTTACCAGCCTGGTGGCAGGCATCAACCCCATGGTCCCGGCAGAGACCTCCACTGAGGGTGAGAGGCTGGGCCGGAAAGGGGAGGGTTTCAGCCTCCTGCTTCCCAGCCACTCCTGGGCCCACCCCTGGTCTGTCCCTATCCCCAGCTCATCCTGAGACCCGGGTCCAGCCCAGTAGCCCCCAGGAAGGGCAGTCCGGGGGTGCAAGTGGCATCCAGGAGGCTGCAGGCGGTGGACAGGGCTCGTCCTCTGAGCAGCAGCCCATCTACTTCAGGTAGGGCCTCAGGCTGGGGGCTCTGGGCCAGGCTGCAGGGGCCAGGTCAGTGACTAAAGGACTCCTCCCCTCCCCTCCCCGACAGGGAGTTCCGCTTCACATCCGAGGTGCCCATCTGGCTGGATTATCACGGCAAGCATGTCACCATGGACCAGGTGGTAAGTGGAGCCATCAGGCAGAGTGGTCCTATGGGCCAGACCCTCTGGGGTCCTTGTTCTGCTCATGTGTGGCCTGATCTTTGGGGGCCGGGAGGCCAGGGCTTGTGTCCAGGCACCATTGGCTGCTGAGTTGGGTGGCGCCTATGGGCTGGGTAGGTGTCTGTGGCCCATCATCTGAACCTGAACCCCTTGTCCCTCCCTCCCTAGGGCACTTTCGCCGGCCTCCTCATCGGCCTGGCCCAGCTCAACTGCTCCGAGCTGAAGCTAAAGCGGCTCTGTTGCCGGCACGGGTGAGCCCTTCGTGCTCTCCAGCACCCCAGCCTCTCTCCAGGGCCCCAGTTTTCCCTTTGCTTTGTTCCTGATGGGCTGTGTGGCCTTAACCAAGACATCACCCCTCTGGAGCCTCAGTTTCTCCTCCATAAAATGGGTGCCGTCATCTCTCTGCACAGGGCTGGGTGGGACCATGGGGAATGTTAGGGTGCCTCAGGTCCTCCTGGCCCTGTGACCCCTCAGTGTGTGGCTCTGGCCTGCCCCACCCTCCTCTCTCCCCTTCCCAGGCTCCTGGGCGTGGACAAGGTTCTGGGCTACGCTCTCAATGAGTGGCTGCAGGACATCCGCAAAAACCAGCTGCCCGGCCTGCTGGGGGGCGTGGGCCCGATGCACTCAGTTGTTCAGCTCTGTGAGTGTCTGACCTTAGGGGCTCTTGAAGCTGCCTGTACTTTCGAGCAGGCTAGAAGCCACCATTGGCAATAGGCTGGAGTGCTCCTAATGCAGGGCAGTGGGGGCAGTGCAGCCTAGGGCACCTCTTACAACCCTGTCCCTTCAGTCCAAGGGTTCCGGGACCTGCTGTGGCTGCCCATCGAGCAGTACAGGAAGGATGGGCGCCTCATGCGGGGGCTGCAGCGCGGGGCTGCATCCTTTGGCTCGTCTACTGCCTCTGCTGCCCTGGAACTCAGCAACCGGCTGGTGCAGGCTATCCAGGTGAGTGGGCACCCCACATCTGGCCATGTGGGGCAGGGCAGGGAGGGTCTGCCATGGCATCCGAGTCTATCCCCAAAACTCTACTGAGGGTGGGCAGTGTGGGTGTGCAGAGCATTTTATGAGGGACAGTCATGGAGAGGAGAGGCCAAGTGACTGGCCTGGGGCCCACAGCCAAGTCTCTCGGGGTCTCCACAGTGGTGCCCTTGTGGGAGGGTGAGTGCCCCCCAGGATTTATAGCCCACTGGGTCTCTACTCATGGCCATTTCTTGAGGGGAGGGAAGTGGGGGGGGGCTCTGCTTACAGACAAGGAAACTGAGGTCAAGACTGCCCCTGTTTTGTTCAGGCCCCCAGCTTTGCTAGGCCTGGTGGGCCCGCAGGAATTGTCCTGTGCGCAGTTGTGGGGGGTCAGCGTGCAGATGCATGGAGAGTGCGGAGCTTTCTGGGCCCTGCAAACTCAGCCCCGTGGGGGTAGAGGCAAATCTCTAGAGAGGGGGCTGGAGGCATAAGTGGGTATCTGAGGGCCCTCCAGGACATTAAGTTGGGGTGTGGCACCACCAGGTGAGGAGGTTGAATGGGAAAGAGGGACACTGGGTGAGGACATGGGGGCAGAGAACAGGGGAGCCTCCGATAGAAGGCAGATGGGACTCGGTTGTAGACTCACCAGTCCGTGAGGGTGAGCGAGGGAGAGCCCCGGTCTCTACAGGGCTGCCCCAAAGAGCTGGTGAGGCCAAGCAAGGCACAGGGTGGGGGAGGCAGTGCGCCCAGCTCGGGCAAGCTGCATTTGGGGCACTGCACAGACAGGGTGGTCAGCAGGGGGTGGGGTTTGGGTCCAGAGGACATTAGGAACGGTCCCTGAGAAGGCCTGCAGTCCCCTGAAGCCCCCCGACCCGGCTGGGGGGAGCCTTGGCAGGACCCCAGGAACAGCTCCATAAAGCACAGCTGTGGGTGGGGTGGCATGGCAGGCTCCTGGGCTGGGGCCTCGGGGTCAGCCATGTCTGCCTGGGCCAGCTCTCCTCATTCGGTGCCCCCATGCTCCCCCAGGCCACAGCTGAGACAGTGTATGACATCCTGTCCCCGGCGGCGCCCATCTCCCGCTCCCTGCAGGACAAGCGCTCTGTGCGAAGGCTGCGCAGGGGCCAGCAGCCCGCTGACCTTCGGGAGGGCGTGGCCAAGGCCTATGATGCGGTTCGAGAGGTACTGAGCCCCAGCCCGCTTCCTGTCATCCCACACCCACCTCCCCACCCAGAGCCCCGCACTGACCCCCTGCCTCCACAGGGCATCCTGGACACGGCTCAGACCATCTGCGACGTAGCGTCTCGGGGCCACGAGCAGAAGGGGCTGACAGGTGCTGTAGGGGGCGTGATCCGCCAGCTGCCCCCCACAGTGGTCAAGCCCCTCATCCTGGCCACTGAGGCCACATCCAACCTCCTCGGGGGGATGCGCAACCAGATCCTCCCTGACGCGCACAAGGACCACACTCTCAAGTGGCGTTCAGATGAGGCCCAGGACTGAGCATCCAACGCCCCGGACTGTGGACCGCTGCCCGCCCAGCAGGCCCAGCAGCCCCCATGGCACCTGGGCTGCTGCGCCTCCAGAGAGCTGCGGCCCACAGCCGGGCGGGCCGGGCCATCGGGAAGGCCCAGGAAGGACCCTGCCCAGTCCACCTGCTGCCAATCGCTGTGAGAGTGGGGCTTCCCTGCCCAGGGCCTCGGCCCTGTCTCTGCACTTTTTCTCTGGGGAGAAAGCACACTGTCCCCACTGCCACCTGGGCCCACACTGCTGCCTGTCCCAGGACGGAGGTTTTGGACCCTCAGACCCCAACCCCACTCAGCCAAGTGTCTTTCTTTGTCCCTGGGGGAGGGGGGAGGGACAGACACTGTGTGGTTCAATGTATTATTTTTAAGCTCCTGTGTGTGTGTGTGGGTCGGCGTCTGCATGAAGTGGAATAAACTGTGCCCACCGCCAGTGATGTCCTGTATACCTGCAGTGCCCCGGTTTCTGCCTTGACCTTGACCAGTGCCCAGACCCCCCACCCTCTGCACCCAACACCTCCCAAGCCCCCACCAGGGGCCGTCACACCTGCCCCCCACCCCCAGCAGGACAGGACCTCTGGCCTCTAACCCAGCCACCAGCCCATCCCCGAACTCCTCCCTCAGCTGTCACTGCATGGGGCTCCTCGCCACCCTCCCGGGGGCCACTGTCCTGGCCCCACTTCTGATGTGGCAGGAACTGAGTGAAGGGGAGAGGAGGAATGGCCCCCACAGGCCTCCTTGCCCAGACTAAGTTTCTCGGCTCTATCTCTATAAGAGCCCAGGATCCAGCCTTACCTGATGCCGGGTGTGAGGGACTGGCTGGGAGGGTGCGGGACCAGAGCCAAGGGCAGGGCTGTGGGTGCCCCAGCCAGGCTTAGTCAGACACTGACCATGTGACCTGAGGTTACACCCTTGGTCTCTGAGCCTCACGTCCCCCCTGATAATCCCTGCCCGGCTGACAAGGACCAGGGGTCTCAGTCAAGGCTCTTCCGGGAAGGCTGGGCCCTCTGGGGGCTGTTCCCACCATCCCTGGTGGGGGCTTTCAGGTGGCTGGAGCCTCTGCCCTGTAGTCCCAGATCCAGGGTGCTGGGGATAGCCCTGTGGCCCAAAGGGGTCCTGACTGACATTTGCACAGAAACTTACATGGAATCAAGAAAATGCCCATTGTCTGCTCCCCCCTCCACACGCACATACACGCACGCACACGCATGCACGCGCGCACACGCACACGTGCACACACGCCTCGTTTTCTTGAGAACAAGGAAGAGGGGCTGCTCAGCTCATGCCTGACTCCCCCGTGGCATTGCACTGAGGCAGGTGAGCCCAGGGGGAAACCAAGAAACAACCCTCACCTTACTGGGGCCATCTGCAGACCCCACTGTGGTTAGTAAAGGTCCCCACCCCAGCTCCCCATTGTGTCCCTGATGTCCCCTCCTTGGTGAGAGATCTGGGCTCAAGTGAACAAGACAGAAGTTTTGTCCTGGTGGACCAGGGTCCTTGCTGCCCGAGGTCACCTGGGGCAGTAGGCCGACTGGTGGGGGAAGGGACTAGGAGGGTGGTGGGCCGCAGAGGATCTGATGCCACTGGGAGGGCCAGACGGGCTTCCTGGAGCCTCCCCACCCTGCCCGGGCACAGTCCAGGGCTTCCTGCCCTTCGAACCGCACGGGTGATTGATATTGACAGACAGCAGGATAATCATTAACTGCTGCCAGGGGCTGGGCCAACGGTTCAAAAGCCCTGGGCCCAGGGCATCCCCACTTCCTCCTTGTGCCCCAGGGCCAGCCAGGCATCCAGGTAAGAACTTGCCCAGGTGGTCAGACCCCTGCAGCCCCTCTGCCCCAGGGTATTCCTGAGCCTAGCCACCTCTCTGCAGGGTCCCCAGCCCTTCTGAGGAAGAAAGGATGGGACCTAGGCAACCGCTGGGTGACCTGAGTAAGTTCTTTCTGGCCCTGGGCCTGTGTCCACCTTGGGATGAGGGAGCCAGGCTCCTGATGGGCGATGGCCTCCTGTGCCACTGCCAACCCCAGGCCAGGCATCCGTCTTGCCCAGGCGTCCTGGGGAGGGCCTGCTGGGCTTTGGGATGGGAGGGTCCTGTCACCAGCTCTGGTGTCTTCATCTATAGGCCTGTCTTCCCTGGCAGAGGACTGCTGCCCAGCCCCCACCCCATCCCACCTTGACCACTCCCTGGGAGGATGCCCAGCAGGACAGGCCTCGAGGCCTTGCTCGGTGACCTTGGGCAGCCTCCTTTGCCTCTCTAGGCCGGTTTTCATGGCCAGGGCAGGGGGGACATGGCCCAAGTCCGCACTAAAATCTCAGTCCCAGCTCCTCTTCGTCTCCAGAAGCCTTGCAATTTCCGAAACGTCCCCTTGGCAGGACTGGCCCTGGAACCTGTCGGGGAAGCCTCATGGGCCAGAGACTGTCTGCGTGTGAGAACACACTGCAGGAGAAAGGTCTGCTCCCTGGGGGTCCCTGGGAGATGGGGACACAGGCTCAGATGAGGACCCCAGCCAGCGGCTCCTTCCTCTCCCCACAGCAGGGTCAGACCCAAAGGGTAACGGGAGGGTGGCTTCCCACCAGTCTGTGCCAGCGTGCAGGGTGGCCTCGCAAGCCCTAACGTGCACACGAGGAATCAGCAGGGGCTCAGAGCGGTTAAGCCCCAGGCTCAAAGTCACCCAGCTCCCAAGGCCACCAAGGAGCTAAGTGTTCTTCCAGGTGGGCAGTTGCTTGTAGCCCTGTTCTTAGCATTCTGCTGGCAGTTTGTGTATCAGCTTCTTTTCAGTTCCCCCTGTCCAGCTACCTCACCCTTCTCCACCCCTCTTTGCTCTCCCTTTCCGGTGTCCTGCCTGTCCCTCTCACCTGTTTCCCTGTGGCCTCTGCCTCGCTCTCCCATTTTCTCTTTCTCCCCCCTGCCCCCGTCTTCTCTCTCAGTCTCAGCTTCAGCTTCTACGAGGCCATCCTCAGGAATCTGGGCCTTCGAAGCTTCCCGTGGCTGCAGCAGGAAGGGTGGGCAAAGGGCAGAGGACGGAGGCCGCAGCAGCCAAACATGGAACTGGGGCCTGGCTCTGATTGGGAAAGAAACGAGGAAACAAGGATCTTAGGGACAGAGGGTGTGGGGTGTCAGACGGGCAAAGGCTGCCCTGGAGCTATAAAGCAGAGCCACTCCCGCCTCCACCAGCGGATCTGGGGTTGAGGCTGGACTTTGCCCAGGGAAGGAGTGGGCCCTGGGTGATAAGGAGACTCAATAAAAAGACCATGGGCCCAGGGCCACAAGCACCCAGGGGCGTAGGTGGGTGGGCATGGGGTACTCCCCGGACCTCTGCCCAAGAGGAGATGCCAGGTGGGCAGGGCCCAGGCCTCCAAGTGGCTCCCACCCCCTGTAACAGCAACTCCATGTGGAAGTGCCCACTAGTTCCAATGGGGCTGCTGTTATCTGGGGTGGGCCAGTCCCCACGGCGGAGGAGAGGCGGCTGCCGCCCAGCAGGCCAGCAGGGATGTCCACGGCCATGCCATCGGGCCCCGGATGGCGAAGCGTGGCAGGCTGTTGGCAGGCTGCCGAGACCGAGTGCACAGGGCTCTGACCTATGAATTGACAGCCAGTGCTCTCGTGTCCCCTCTGGCTGCCAATTCCATAGGTCACAGGTATGTTCGCCTCAATGCCAGCTGCCAGGACCTGCGGGGACGGGCTGGGTCGGGGGTGTCCAGTGGGCACTGCAGAGTTGCTACCCCAATGCAGCACTCAAGGCCCAACACTCTCCTATTTCATGCCCATCTTTCCATTTCCCCTCTGTGAGCCTAAACTGCTTTAGGTCCCCACCTGTACTGCAGCTGTTCCCTCTGCCTAGAACACCCTTCCCAGCGTTTTTGCCAGGCTCACTCTTACTAACCACTCCAATCTTTGCCTGAGCATTTGCTGCATCCAGGAAGTCTTCGTGAAGCCCCCTTGATCCTAAGCGCCCACCCAGGCACCCCCAGAACCCAGTGCTTCCCCTGAGTGCAGCACTCACCCCGAGCTTCCACTCTCCCCACCAGGTGTGTGTTCGGGTGTGTTAGAACAGAACCTGCGCCTCTGTTCTGCACCCTGAGGAGGGACTGCCAAAATCGGGTGTGGCCAAGGGGGCCCACGGGCTCTGACCTCAGGCTATGCTGGAGCCCCCCACCCCCCAGCCCGAGACAGGGACCCTGAGCCAGCCCCCCGCTCTGCTCACCCATCTCTCCTCTCTCTGGCCGGTCTCACCCGCCTACAGCACAGCCTCAACCCCCAGGTCCCCGGGGTCAGGCCGTGGTGCTAAGTGGGGGTTGGCACTGCTCCAGCTCCCCACCGTAGCCTCGCCCCTGCCTGGCTTTTACACATGGGGTTTCTGGAGAATTTTTCACTTGAACAAAAGGGTTTCTGTTGCTAAAAAGTAAAACTTTAAAAATTGGAAACACAGACGTAGGAATAAAGTCCAAGTTGCTTAATCACAGGAAATGGTTCTTGAACATTTTCTGTGAGCCTGACCCTGGCTCACATCAATCACCCGGGAGCATCTCAGCCACCTTGCAAGGTAATGCGTGTGGGCCTGTTTGGGAGATGAGGAGACAGGCTCAGAGAGGGTGAGCATCTTGCTTAAGTCACTGAGTCGGACCTTCTCTCTCTGAGGACTGCATGCAGCTGACAAGCCTCCCGCCCCCTGTTCTGGTCCCGACCACGCTGTCACTTGTCCCTGACCATGTGCGGCTTTGCGCACACTGCCGTCAGCTCTGGGCCGAGCGCCCTCTGCTGAGGCCCAGCTCAGGTGCCCCTCCCGTGACTGCAGAACGTGCTCCCGCCTCCGCCCTGCACCAGCTCTGGGTCTCTCCCATCAGCCTCTTATCTCATTCCAGGAGAGCTCTGTGGCTTGTCTTACCCTCATGCTGGTCCTGAACTCCTTGAGTGTAAAGTCCATGACTCTCATCCTCCCTGGCCGCCACCCTCCCCCCACCCGCCCAGCATAGTAGATGGTCAATATACACCAGCTGAATGATGGGGACCTGAACTCTGTCTCTCCTGGGGGCTGTCAGGGCCCAGAGAGCTGGCTTGGGGTGGAAGAGGGTGGCAGGCAGCTACCCCTGCCCTGGGTTTCTTTCTTCATCTGCCCCTACAGAGCCTCTGATGGCTCTCAGAACCCATGTCCCAACTTGTGAGCTTGGCCAACCTAGCTGACTGGCTCTTTGATCTCCACTGACCCTGTCCCAGCAGGCCCTGGGCCTGTGCACATCTTGCCTAGATCCCATTCCCACTCCCTCTTGATACCTCTGCCCCACTCACTGGCTCACATGATGCTCTGTGACCTCCCTTAGAGCCACCACCATACCCCATCACCAGCGCTGGCTGTTCCCCCCACTGACTTTGTTTCCTGTAGCCTCAGAGATTGGCAGCGAGTAGGTGCTAAATAAACGCATGCTGGGGGTGGGGGCTCCCTCGTGGCCCAGTGGCTAGGATTTGGCGCTCTCGGCACCGCGGCCCAGGCTCGATTCCCGGTCAGGGAAACACACAAAAAAGAAGAAAATATGGGAGTTCCCTGATGGTGTAGTGGCTTAAGGCGTTGGCGTTGGCACCGTCGGTGCTGCGCTCTGGGTTCGATTCCCAGCCAGGGAGCTACCCACATACCAAAAAGCAAAAAAAAAAAAAAGAAGAAGAAAATAATAATAAATGCACGTTGGGCCTCCCCTGAAGAGAACTGATTTATACTCCTCTCACATGCTCTTTTGACATACATTTCTATACATTTTACCACAAGAATATCAATGTGTTTGAATGGCAGGCAGACTCTGCTTCAGGCCTGGCAGGGTATTGAGTAATTTATGGGATGTGTACCCCATTTCATTCCTCATTTGGGAGAGAGGCACATGGACCATACAGGAGGCCCTTCCTTCTTAAGTTCCAGAGCATGTACTTGTTCTTTAGGCAACAGAGAGTCTAAGTAGGAGAGCAGCCAAATGACACTCACTGGGGCATATTTGGAGATGGATGTGGAACCATCGATGAGTCACACGAGAGGCCAGTGAGAGGACTGTGTTCAGCATTTACATGAAATACAAGTAGGTTGTGGAGGAGTCAAGGCAGAGCAATCACGAGGGGTTAGGAGACCAGAAAGCTGGGAAGTCGGGTGAGGAGGCGATGAGGCCCTGTCTTTTCCTTGGATGCGTGCCTGGTGAAAGAGCCCTTAAAGCAGAGGACTGACTAGAATGGAGAAAGGCAAGTGGTACCATCATTTATGTTGGTATGCGGCAGGATGAGATCCCCCATAACTCACGTTTATCAATTTCCTCAACACCATTTATCCAATAATGCTGCCTCCTTATAATGACTTAGGAGATGCTCTGCAACCACGATAGGTATTTCAAAGAGAGGGGCCTGTTAAAGGACCTTGGGCAAAGAGAAGAAGGTCATGTTAGAAAATAAACAAATACATAAATAAATGACGCTGAAGGACTGACCACGTGCGTGAAAGAAATGCTTGGGAGATGGGGGCATCTGATACCTAGAACCATGAGCACAGTGCGGGCAGGTAGGAGGCCCTCTGTAAGTGCCGGCATCAAGTCTTTATCACCACCATCATCACACACACGAGGTGGGACAATTAAGTTTGTGAACCTGCCACCGTGTGATTACATTTGTACATTGGCAGCACCGAGTTGTCTGCACAGCGCTGCCAACATAAGTGTACAGTGGCCAGTTCACAAACTTAATTGTCAGATTTTGGGTACGACGACAGCTCCGATAGCCACTCCAGAAAGAATTCCAAAATTGCTCTGAAGGGTGGACTGGGCGCTGGCGTCGGTGCACAGCTTCCCAAGGGGAGTGCTTCGAAGGTGACGGTCATGATATTCAGCAGTGAGGTACGGAGCACTGTTTCTAGGATGAGTTCGCGACTTTGATCGGCCGACTCATGTGTGAACCACCACAGTGCTGACTGAGAGTCTGTGTAAATTAACAGCAAAGGCTGGTGGGGGAAGGAGTGGTCAGATCAGGAAAGGCTCTCTGAGAGAGGTGACTTTGAGTTCAGCTTTCGCCGAGGTGAAGCCCTGGAAAAGGTCACGAGCATTGGAGGAAGAAGGAATGTCAGGAACAAAAGGTGCAGAAAGGGGAAGGAGGGACCAGGGGAGCGTGCTCTTCAGCAAGCCTTATTCCCCAGGGCCACCACCAGAGGGCGCCCCAAGCCGAATCCCGGGGAGCTCTGAGGGCAGTCCTCCCTATCTCTGCCCCTTCCCATCCTCCTCCCCAGCCTTTCCCCCAGCAGACCCCCAGGCCTCTGCGGGCGGCCCGGATGCTGCCAGCGCCACACACAGAGATGGGTCCCAGGCGCTCAGTGATCACCTGGTGCAAAGTGGGGTTCCTGGTGGGACGTTTACAGCTGTCATGTGTATAAAACATAAATGTATAGTGTATTTTTGTAGAATTATAAAATGAATCCCTGTGTAACTACCTAAAGAAAAAAGAAAATCTCTGCACTGCAGAGCCCCCTAGATGTGTCCTCCAGGTGACCTCGCCCCAGGTAAGCAAAATGCTGACCTTTGTGGTAATCACTTCCTTGCCTTTCTCTGCAGGTGACCATCCATGCACATAGCCATGTGTTCATTTTGCTTAGATTGTTGTTGTTTGTTCATCGTATAAGTGAGTCCTGCTGCTTGTCCCGCTGTCTTCATCTGGGTGCTGGAGCCCATAGTTTGTTTGCGTTCATTCACTGCCATACAGTGTTTTGTTTTGTTTTGTTTTTTGTTTTTGTTTTTGTTTTGTTTTTTTTTGATATGTGGGTAGCTCCCTGACTGGGAATCGAACCCAGGCTGCAGCACTGACAGTGCCAACGCCGAAGCCTTAAGCCACTACACCATCAGGGAACTCCCCATACAGTGTTTTGTTGTGTGAACAGAATACAGCCGATTCACATTTACTGTAAATGGACTTTGCTATTGCTGCCTCACGAGGTCCCAAATGTAAAATCGGGCGGGGCCACATGGTGTCTGAGGGAGCGGTATCTTGTTACTAGCCTTTTTCTTTTTGTTTTGACAATTATGAAACCTTCAGAATAGCTGCAAGAAGAGCACAATGAACACTCATATGCCCTTCATTCGCATTCACCAGTAGTTAACATTCTGCCATATTTGCTTCCTCTCCCCGCCCCGCCCTTTCTCCCTTTCTCATACACATACACACTCACAAATATGTCTTGAATCATTTGAGGGTACGTTATACACGTCATGATCCTTTACCCTTAAATATAAGGGCTGTCCAGAAAGTATTCAGCCATGTACTATGAAAAATAGGGGCATTTGTGGCTGGATTTTTCTGGACAGCTCTTATATTTCAATGTGTATCACCTAAGAAAAATGACATTTCTTACACAACCACAAAACCACATTAAGGCAGAGTGACAATGATGCAATACTGTCATCTGATACGCTGTGCACTTCCGCATGTCTCTGGTTGTCTCAGTAAACTGGTATCATGCCTCACATTTAGCTGTCAGGTCTCTTCAGTTGTCTTTAATCTGAACCATCCTCAGCCTTCTTTGATTTTTCAAGATCTTGACATTTTTTAAGAGTACAGACCAGTTGTTTCATACAGTGTCCCTCAGCTTTCCTCAAATATGTCCATGACATAAAATTTGGACAGTATAGGAAAAGTAAACAAAAATTGCCCCAGCTCCTATGACGCAAGGGTAGCCCTGTAGACATTTCCTGTAATCACTTAAGTTTGCTGCCTTCACTGTTCGTGTACTGTGCACACTCACCTTTACTCCTGCACGCTAAGTGCTGTTGTCAACCCACTTTATAGCTGGTCCCAGACACCGTGTCTTGCTAAACATGACACAGTCTTTAGGACTTAAATCTGACTGTGCATTTGGCCGTTTTGCTATGACCACCAAGAATGCCAAATGTCCCCTGGGGAGCAAAATCACCTCCAGTCAAGAACCCAGTGAAATCTGCTTTCCCAGTTATCAGTACTCCATGATCACTTTAGTTTCCTCCCATTTTCTTCTCGACTCCTGTTGGATGGCTGCCAGTGTTATCAGTCCAGAAAACTTTTGATTGACAAAGGACAAATCCATTGCCATGGTAATCTTCTATTGCTGTGCAACAAATAACAGGTTCCCCTGCTAGCCTGTGAAACCTTTCATAAGCTGAAATGGCACAAGCAAAGTAGCAATTACCATTAATTTATATGAAAAAAAATTTGAGTGATCCCAGACCCCCCAAATAAGCTACCAATCATACTAGATAGCACTGACACCTAAAATAACACTAACAGGTGGTGAGAGCAGAACTCCTCCTGCTGTTCCGGGTGCGTGCTGCCTCTGTCACGGCTTGCTGCGAAACAAATGCTGAATGCAATGCTCACCTTTTTTCGTAAAAGTGAAAATCCTCCTTGGATTTCTTTCAGTTAGTGAAAACAGGTACTTATGTAGGTCTTTCGTAAAGGGGAAGTAAGTGACGTAATGCAAAACAGGGGACACCTGTACCACAGACGTAGTGGCTTGAAACCACAGCCATTTATCAGCTCCCAGCTCTGCAGGCCAGAAGCCCAGGTCCCGAATGCTGAAACCAGGCGTTGGCCCAGCTCAGTTCTCATCGGGGGGCTCTGGGAGGAATCTGCTTCACATTTGTTCTTGTTTGTTGGCTGGGATTGGCAGAACTGGGGTCCTTGCAATGGTAGGACTGAGGTCTCCATTTCCTTGCTGGTTGTCAGCCGGTGGCTGCTTTCAGCTCCCAGAGGCCTTGGCCTTCCTCTTCACACACACCCTCCACCTTTAAGCCGGTGAGGGCACACTGGGTCTTCCCTGTGCTTTGAATGTCTGGCTTCCTTCCTCTGCCACCAGCCAGAGTAAAAACTCTTTGCTTTCAGAGTTCATGTGATGAGGTCAGGCCACTTGGGTCAGCTGTGCCACTGAACCTGGCCTACGACATCCACAGTCCCAGACTTCATACTAGGTGTGTACACCAGAGTGGGGAAGCTTGGGGACATCTTAGAATTTTGCCTACCAACGATTCCCAAGGGGTAAAGGGGTGGGTGTTTTGGAGGGAGCTCTTGAACCGAGGGGCAGAAGGCCGGGCTGATGAGCAGGAGATGGGGTTTGACCCCAGCTCTGGGAAGGGCCTCGCTGCACCCTGCCCTTGGACGAGTCCCAGCATATACTCCTGGGAGCACACACAGAGCTTGGGCGACGTGGTCCTCTCAGCTCCCTGGCTTCTAGTCCCTTCTCTGATGACCCATCCCCATTGCCTGTACTTAAGGGCAGGATGGAGAAGACAAAGGCCAGGGGAATGGCCCAGCTGGGCCAGGATAGAAGTGAGGACTGGGTGGTGGGGACAGAGCATGGATGACCTCAGAGCTGCCCGTGTGGAGACTGACTTGGGGGAAGGAGGAGGGAGCTATTAGGTCAGTGGAGGGAACTGGAGGGTGTCCTTGGGCAGTTGCTAACCTCACTGACGTGTGGATGTGAAGGGCTGGGCCAGCGGATGGGCTTATTAAAGATGAGGCGGGCTCCATGCCCTGGAGGCTGTGTGATCTGTGGTTGGGGACAGAATTACTCTCCAGCCCCCAGCTGTGGGGCAGTTGGGGATGGAGGCCATGGTGAGGGAGAGGCATCTGGAGCAGAAGAACCTGACTGGAGGGGACGAGAGGAGGGCAAGTGGCGGCACTCACACAGGTGGGGCTGAGACCGTGTTCACTCAGGCAGCAATATCCACAGCAGGCCACGTGTGCTCTCTGGCCACTGAGACGGTAGGCTGCACCCACCATTTCCATTAGTGTACAGTAAAGGGACCCCCAAGCCCTGCCAAGTGGTATCACTGCAGAAGACAAGGGATAAACCACTTCCCTGTGGAGTCCCCAAATGCAATGTGTCCACAGCAAATGCCTGGAGCTCAGGGCTGGGATGGGGCCTGCGTTCTGCGGGGAGTTTGGGTTGAACACTGAGACCTCCACTCAGCACAGCACCTGCCCCAGCAGCCCTTGTAAGATGGGGCCAGAGGCTCCAGGAACAGAGACACAAATTTGGAAGCCCGGCAGTGGAGGGGTGGCCTCTTCCAGCCCAACACATAGTTTCTATCTAAAGTGCTCAGAGGCCTCTGGCTCCACTCTGCCCAGCACTGCGAGGTGACGTGCACACAGCACCCCAGTAACTCGCAGGCTGAGTTACCTGAGGGTAGAGTCCCCCCGCCAGCCTGTCCCTGAGAAAGAGGCTCTTGAAACCCTCTTCCTCTGCTTTGCCCACAGCCCTGACCTTGTGATTTCAAATGGTTCCAGTATGGAAAGAGCACAGCATTAACATCTCCAAGGCCCAGCTTCTCATCCAGCCTGGGGGCCACGGAGGGTGCCACACAACGCTCATGTGCCTCAGGCTTCTTCTCATTGAGATTTGGAAGCAGAGATCCTGAGCAGCCCTGACACCGTGTCACATCCCAGGTAGACTGTCTCCTGGCTGCCGGACACCCGCAGAGGACTCTGGGGCCCAGCCATTCTCCTGGAGCCCTGGCTCTACCAGCTGCGTGCACCACTGCGCCTCTTTGGGAGATGGGAGAGAGGCCTCGTGGGCTGCACAGGATGCCCTTCTGGCTGGCTCTGGAGCCCCTGGCCTGCAGAGGAATCAGCCTCTGCAGTTCTTTACCTTGTTTTGGCCAAACTGATCTGTTAGGCAAATCTATTCCTGTGACTGCAAGACCCAAACGCTGCACTGATATGCAAACTTTCTAAGTGGAAAAAATGAACCACTCTTCATTTCAGGGACAAACTTATGTTTTGGGCTTTTCCCAGCCTGATTCTTCTGCCATATTTGGAGAGAAACTCTTGTTTTTCTTCTTATTTTTTTTAAGTTGTTTTCAGGGGCCTTATAGACACTTCTGTAGCCCAGGACATCGTGGACTGTTCTGAGGGAAAGCAGGTGGCCTCTTTCTGCCAGCTGAGCACAGTCTGGGGGAGACCTAGCAGCACCTCAGGGCCGTGTTTTGCAGGTGTGTGTTTGTGAATTTGAAAGAAGAGAACACTGGAAATGAGGCATGGGGCATCATTTCTGAGATAAAGGAAATATCTGAACCCTTTCTCAATCTTTTCCCAGAAACCTGGGAAAAGGCAGAAAGTGAAACAAAGGAGAAACCAAAAGTGAAATGGTTCATTCACCAGTCACAAAACTTTCCCATCAAACAAAAGCTACCTTACTCAAAAACAGAAGGCAATTAAGTTATGACATTTTCCTAGTCTGGGGTAAAACTAGATAAGGAAGCTGTCTAGGATCTGGGTGCCAACTCTGTGACATTGGGATTACTAATTTCTGCCCACTCGAACCTCATGAAGAGAAAGATCCCCCTCTTCCAGTCCTTTGAGCTCCTTGGAAAGTTAAGCAGAGATACAGAAACAACAGGGGCTGGGTTCATTTATAAATAACCCAAGAACATTCTGCTGTTTTCTGTTTTATAGGGCTGGGTTTTCCCAGCACACAGGGCCCTTGGGAGATATGCACACCACGGTGGGTCAGTGTGAGTATTGCCGGGGACCCAGCTCCCCGAAGCCGCATTCAGGCCACTGAACAACCATCTCTTTCAGGGTCCTCAGCCCCGGGCCCTTCCCTGGAACAGCCCAGAAGTTGCGTCTCCGGGGTGGACCCCTCAAAGTGCCATGTAGGAAGCAAGTCCTTTGGCTCTAAGGCTGGCCCAGGAAGTCTGGAATGGGCTGGCTGGAGGCTCTTGGTCACCAGCTGGCACACAGCCTATGGTGACACCCTGCCTAGGAGTCTCAATATTCTCTTTTGAGAAGAATGCCAAAAAATGTCTTCATGGCTTCTTTTCACGTTTTACTGTGATTGATGAAAAGAATGTTAATCCAAATAAAAGCAGTGAGTCAGGGACTAAGATTGCAGGCAGGGCTCTCCAATGCTGAGAGAGGGAGAGGGGAAGCAATCGATTTAACATTACATATTCCCTCAGAGGACTGACCCTACAGGGGATGGACGACCAAACCTCCCCTCTCGCCCGCTCTGGCTCCCGCTTGATTCAGCTCCCCTAATATTCGACTTGTTCTCACATTTGAGTTCCTGCCTCTGTCATCTTAGCCTGTTGGCCTTCCTTCCCTGATAAAGGCACCAGCCCTCCAGGCTCCCACATCCCCCAGAAGCCGGAAAGTTGGACATAAGGCCTCTAAGTTTCCAGGTGCATTTGAGATCTGTTCTGTAGCCTCCCGGGACCGCCCTCCCTCCAGAACACCTTGGTGTCCTGTACTGGTTACCTAACAATTACAGTCCTCAAATCTCTGACATCACCCACTGAAGATTCTCACCAGCCTGGACAGCCCAGGGGACCTATGTGCAGCCAGGGATGATGGCGGGGGAATGAACCTAATGGAACAGCCAGGAAGTGGTAAGGGAGGCCCACAGGTCAGAGTAAGAAAATGGTAAATGGTGGTGACCCTGAGAGGAAAGCGGAAGTATTTGGGTTTTTCAATTCCCTGTTAAGTTCCCACAAGATTTCACTGTTGCCCCATGTTCCCTCTCCCTCCTCTTCACATGGGTAATTTCCGATTTTGCTTCCTCAAAACTCATGTGGCCAGAGGGCCTCAACTTCCTCTTTACCCTCTCCTGCCCTCCCAGATGCAGTCTCCTTAAGCAGGTCGTCTCTTCTCCCCCGTTTGTCATACTTGTCCTCTACTGCTTGTGTCCATCTCCAAATTCCCAGCCCCTTTGGCCTCACGTGAAGACTTCCCCACTGGCCTCCTCTGCCTCCCCACTTTTCTTTCCCCAGTCACCACCCTGCCTTGGATGTTCAGCTTCCTCTATTACCTTTTTCTTGCCTCTCCCTCTCCCAAAGCAAAGATGTGGGAATGGGAGGGAGAGTCAGGGAAGCAGGGGAGAGAGGAGACAAGGAAAGGTGGTACAGATGGAAGGACCCCGGAGTCCTCCCAAGCCTCTAGAGATTCTGAGCCCAAGGGAGGAAGAGGACCGTCATGGGGAAACTGCGGGTGGGGCGCGCAGTCAGGAAGTTGGGGTGTCTAACTGGGAGTCTCGCGGATGCTGGAAGGGACGCAGGGATCCGAATCTGCTCGCGCCCGGCATCCGCTTTCCGCCTTCCCAACCGCAGCACTTCCGCGAGATGCCTCAGTAGGGGCGTGGCGAAACAGCTGTGGTTGCCACGGCACCCGGGCCAGGGATGGGAGCGGAGCAAGGGGAGCTCGCGAGATTTAAAATCGGCCAATGGCAGGCGTGGGAGG
>PVJL010013229.1:0-35404 GCA_004026885.1 Lyroderma lyra
TGAAGGCGCTTCACCGCTTCCAGCCCTGGTTTAACCCAGCTCGGACTTAACCGCGCCTCCGAACCCCGCCCCTTCACCCCAGTTCACTTGAGTATTCCTGTGAGGGAGGGGCCCTCGCTGCAACCCCACAGCCAGCCACAGGGAGGCGACAGCCGCCGCAACAGCCAGAGGACCTTCTCCATCCGCGAAGGAGGCGGAAGCGGAAAAGACGGGACCTAGGCGTACGTTACGTCAGCACGTGCGAGCGTTAGGGCTGGGTCTCCAAAAAAGAGGTGGTATCTCGTGCGCGTGGTGGCCGAGAGGCTTTCTCTTGGCTTCTGTAGTTTGAACCTCATGGCGGAGATAATTCAGGGACGCATAGAAGATCGACTCGCCGAATTGGAACAGCTGGAGCGCATTGGACTGTTTAGTCGTGCGGAGATTAAGTGAGAAAGCTGAGGAAGAGCTGGGGCGGGCTGAGGGAAGTTGCGGCGTGTTTGTGGCGGGGGCAGGGATGGGGAGCATTTGAGTTGTGTTTAATTTTTCTAACGTGGCGTAAGTCCTTCTCCATATTTTGATGATGTCCACAATAATTTCTCATTGATTGCAAGGTGATAAGTTCATTTACTGACAGCTCTTCAAGCAGTCAGGTCTTGGGGCAATAAAAATACAATCGGGACTTCTGCCCATGAAGGAGTAACTGCCTTGTGTGTGTGTGTGTGGTGGGGGACACGGAGTAATTAAACGTTTTGGTTACAGTGCGGTGTGCTGTAAGTTTATTATAGTGGAGTGTACTGTCAAGAGATGTGAAACGAGGGCTGTGGTAGATAAATCTTTCTAAGAAGACTTGAAGATTGGACCATTTATTTCGATTTCGTATTCTGCCCCGGAGCTTAGCCAACAACGTGTGACACAAAGTTGACATTCAGTAATTTGTTAAATTAAGCTCAATTGTATGATTTTCTGTGACTGTTTCTTAACTTTGTAATGGCTGGGAATATAGTAATGTGACTATGGGAGCCTTACAGTAAACATTTGTTAGTGAAATGCAACATAGCAGTGTGGAGTCTTAATAGGTGCTCGGTAAATATTATTGTTATCATTAGAGACAATTACTGGTCTTGCACATCTTGCATTAAATTCTCCTAATATGCACATCTTGTGTATTCATTGCTTAGCTGAATACAGCGAGTGAATCTTCTCCCCTAAGTCCTTTGTGGTAGTAGAAAACCTTTCCAACAGTCTAGGATTGTCTGTTTTTTATTTTTATTTTTTAATGTGCATGGTGAAAACTCAGAGGAGGAATTTAGGAAAGAGGTTTGATTATTATTAAAGCCTAAGTGGTCCAAATTTGGCAGAAAAGAAATCTTTACTAATCCCACATATAAATAATGTGAAGTACTTAATATTATTTGCTTTGCTGGTGGGAATGTTAATGGTCCAGGCAATGGATAAAGATAATTTTCATGGAAGTTTTAAAATACATCTTGATGCCCTAAGAATACAGAAGTAATTATGTAAGAGAATATTAATGAAGGATAATTATTTGGAAATTATGTGTTTTGGTAAATGTGTTTTAAATATATTAAAAATAAACTTAACAAACTGAAGTTAATTTAACTTTTACTCTTCTTAAGTGTTACATTTGAAATGGTTTTCTCCTCAGGGCTATCATTAAGAAGGCTTCAGATCTGGAATACAGAATACAGCGAAGAGCTCTTTGTAAGGAAGACTTTATCAATTTTGTTCAAGTAAGTGAATAATTTCATTACCTTTTAATCTTTCCACAAATTTTAAATCATTATAGAATGATGAGCTTGATGTCAACTTTCTATAATATCCTAGAACTGATGACTAGACAGATAATTTTTAAACAAGTACGGAAGTGATTTGGAAATAGCATTGCTCCACTAAGGCTTTACTCCTTCGCAAACTAAACTTTTTTTTTTCTTCTATTGGGTTAATGTATCAGAGACTGCCAAAGACACAGTGTATCAAAGATTTCAATAAGAGATTTGACAGACTGTCTTTTATGGGGAAAAATAAAGGAGAGTGAGTTTGATGATTGTAGCTGGTTGGAAAGTTAATACTTAACTTGTCTTTAAGTCTGTCAACTTAGACGTGTGCTGTAAGATACTTCAGTCCTATAATGAATGGAAGATTTCAGTGAAGATAAAATATACAAGCTAAACCTGTTTTCATATGGAAGAGAATAGCTAATATGTGAGATGACAAAATCAGGATTTGGAAAGAACCTAATAAGATGAAAAGTTATAAGACTAAGGGTTCTGAGCTTAGATTAAAAAAAAAAAGTCAACAAACAATATATGAGACTTGGCTAAGAGTCTTCTATTTGGAAGAGGTCTTAGGGTGCATAGTAGATTGGTAATTCAAACTGAGCTGAAAGCATATGATGACAAAAATATGATCTAATTAGGAGGGAGGGGGATTCAGATGTATGGTGATGGAAGGAGAAATGACTCTGGGTGGTGAGAACACAATGTAACACATAGATGATAGGTACACCTGGAACATACATAATTTTACTAACTAATGTCACCCCAATAACTTAAAAATATGTAATTAACAGAAGTAGAGTGTTGACTGAGAAGAAAGAGTTCATGGCCAAAAATAGACACTCAGAAGATGTTGGTTTGAAGAAAAAAATGTTTTTTACTTTTAGACCATGTTTGGAGCACTCTGTTAAGCTCAAAACTGCATTTTAAAGACTTCGAGAGGTTAGTTAGAAGGCAGCTAGGATGGAAACCTGGTTCTAAGAGGAATCATTGAATGAAATGGACCACTAAGGAGACTTAAGAAGTGGCAAATAATTTCACTCTTTAAATTAAGTTTGTCCAACCCATGGCCCACAGGCCACAGGTGGCCCAGGATGGCTTTGAATATGGCCCAACAAAAATTCATAAACTTTATTAAAACATTATGAGATTTTTAGTGACTTTATTTATTTATTTATTTAGCTCATTACCTATTAGTGTTAGTGTTTTTTATGTGTGGCTCAAGACAATTATTCTGATGTGGCCCAGGGAAGCCAAAAAGATTGGATACCCCTGCTTTAAATATTTAAGAGGCACTTGAGGATTAGATTGATTTGATTAGCTTTATAGAGCATAACTGAAATAAGATTAAAAACACATGAACACACAGTCTCTTAAAATATATATCCTCCTGCCTGCATACAACTATGAAAATTTACTGTGAGACTTCGTGGGATTTTAAATCAATGAGGTTCTTGTTATCCATATTATAAAAATAAATTAGATCCCTTCCTCACATAATACAGAAAAAATTCCTGCTGAATTGAAAGGGTAAATGTGTGAGGGGAAACTTTAAATCTTGTATAAAAAATAAGAACGAATGACTTCAAGTAGGGAAAGGTTTCTTAAAATAAATGAGACTGTGGAAGCGCAAACTATGAAGAGAAGATTGATTCGACTGTGTTAAAAGTTAAAACTTCTATACAGGCAAGATGCTATGAGTAATGTAACAAGACAAGTGACAAAATGGGAGAAAATATTTGGACACATAACTAGGATCTAGACTATTTAAAGAACTCTAAATCAAGAAAATGACAAATAACTGGAAAGAAAATGAAATCAACTGGAAAGAATATGAAAACAATTGGAAAAATGTGAACATGTAAATCACAAAGGGGAAACATCATTCCCTGATAAACTTAAAATATTAGTTAGCCTCATTAGTAATCAAGTAAATACAGAGTAAAACCAAGGTGCAGAACTACTTTATATCCATCATATTAGTAAATGTTTTAAAGACTGACATTGTCAGTATATAATTGGAACAACCACTTTGGAGAGCAATTTGGTAATATCCCATAAAGTTGAAAATATGTATACTGTATTACCCAGCAATTTCATTCAGTCATGAAGTAAATATCATACATGGCACTGATCCAGTCTGATGGGGGTACAATAGTAGATTAAGCAGACAAAAATTCTTCCTTTAGGAGCTTACATATTAGTGGTGGAAGTCAATATACACCCTGGACAGGTTCCTGGATATGTCCACAAGAAGATATGTACAAGAATATTAATTACAGCTTTTTGTAATAGAAAAGTTGGAAACAAATATTCAGGAGTAAGAGAAAGAATAGGTAAATTGCACATTCATACAGTGAAATACTATTCAGCAGTTAAAATGAATGGACTTGAATTTTCATGTGTCAACAGGGATATAGCTAAGATCATAATGTTTGATAAAAATATGGAGTGATGGGTAGTATATGGTACCATTTATAATGTAAAGTCTAAAAGCATTCAAGGCAGCATTATAATAAAGTCCAAAGTCATGCTTGGGAGTGCTGACATCAAGATAGTAATTTCCTCTGGGGATGGAGAAGAGTCGATCAGATATGGCAATGGGGCTTCACTTTTATTTAAAATGTTTTTCTAAAAAAGATTTGATAAAGTAAATGTAGGCTTTGACATAGCTGTTGGAAACTAGCTGCATGAGTGTTCTGTGTGCTTGAAATATTCCATGGATGAGTTTAAAAATGAAACATGCAATCTTGTGAGGTCCTGAGCTTCTGTCTCTAATAATCTTTATGCCAAGGCTTAGAGAGGAATTCTACAGTAGTGGTATTTAGTGAGCCTTAGAGGTTATAAGTGGTTCTTTAAAGGGGAGGGTAGGGAGAACCAATTAGGTACCCTGTTTCAGCTAGTACAAATCTATTATCTGCTTTATTTGCTAGTACATCAACTAAAATTTTTGAATGGTTAACTTACTGAAAGTTTGAATACATTGTTGTAAACTGGAAAGTTTCCATATTTTGCTGTGTATAAAGTGTACTTTTGCTCAAATTTGTGAACGTAGAATATGGGTAGTACTAATTCCATATCTGTATAAATGTTTTAAATTCGTTTTATGAGTTAAAAGTATAACTCTAGAAATCAATAATGATATCCATATGCAAAATAATACTCTAGAATATGATACTTGTTATTTTTATAATATAAAAATTTTTATACATAAAATGTATTGTACCATGTATCTGTTCTTGTGTTTTGTAATTATTTATTACATAAAATTTCTTGTACCATAATATGTTAAAAAATAAAGACTAAAATTTCTTCATAATACAAAAAACAAGTACCTAAATATCAACAAATAAAAATTTGAAATAAATGAAAGATTTTTTTTCTCTGAAAGTTTGGGCCAAAACTATGGGTACATATTATACATAGGAGCATGTTATACATGGAAAAATATGGTAGATTGATATATATCTTAAAAATCTTAGATTTTAGTAACATGCTTTCTTTGTATATCTTAACATGTTTCTGTGCTTGCTAATGTATGTATTTGTGAGTTTTGCAGAAGTAAGGTGAATTTTCAGTGAATACTAGACATTTACTGTAATTTTTACTTTTGATAGCATATTATCTTGTTTTATATTTTTTATTTTCATTTACTTATGATTTTAAATGCATTTCCTACATATTTAAAAGGTTGTAATTTTTCTTGTTTTCCCTTTTTTTGTATGTTTTTCTTTCATAGTATGAGATTAATCTTTTGGAGCTGATCCAGAGAAGAAGAACTGTAAGTAGATGATTTTATGAAAGTTGGAAAAAAATATAGAATTAAATCGTGTGGCTCTATAACTGGAACTTCTGTTTGGGAAGCTATTAGTATTGATAAATTGTGGGATGATATACCCATAATGGATATTTGTAATTATTTGCTTTCCTTGTCAGTACTATTTAATGACCTGGTAGGAATGCTTTTTTGGATAAATGTGATTAAACTGAGGCTTTGTTTTTTATGTTCCTTTTTAGCGCATTGGATATTCATTCAAAAAGGATGAGATTGAGAATTCTATTGTACACCGGGTACAAGGTGTCTTCCGACGTGCATCAGCAAAGTGGAAAGTAAGTGATCGGAAAATCATTATCTAAAGATGTGTATTATACATACAAGGTCCAGCAGAAGTAATGCTGTAAGGCTTGCTTGAGGGTGGTTTGGTAGGGTACATGAATATCTCACACAAGATGGACAGCAATTTGAACATTTCACCTAAAATGTCATATAGTGTGCTTGAGTGTGATACTGTTATGTTACAGTTACATGCTTATGATTTTGTAATGAAAGAGTTGGTATAGATTATTAGCTCATGAAAAAGGGGCATTATTTGCACCAGACCCTGTATTATGACTTGGATATTCAAATGTATTGTTGTCTATTTCTTGTCTTGTGTTGTCTCAATTCTTTAATGATGGTATGGATATCATTACTTGAAATCACTTATCAAACCATTAAGAAAATTGATCTCATCATTCTGTGAGAATGGTGCTGAAAAGAGTGGATTTGCTACATAATTAAGGATCAGAAAATTGTCTGGGATTTGTTTAGATACATCTCTAAGTAAAGTACAAAAGATTTGGAGGTGGAAGATAAACAGTTACAGTAGAGACTACCTCGGTAACTTGATTTTCTTCAAGTTCAAGTCTGGGATCGTGACATATTATATGGGAAATAGTTTGGATTTCTGGGAGTGACAAATTTTGGGTTGCTACCCTTGATTGAGACCATTTAAAACTACATTGAACAAATTGGATAGCCAACAGATTTTGTGTTGGAGCATGGTAGGCAGGAGTAGGGGAACAGATTGAGTTACTATAGAATGTTTAAGACAGATCAGGCCTTGTGAGGAGGATCCTGATAGGCTGAGGGATGTGGTAACACATTGGATTGTCTGAAATCTGCCTGTTTCAAAGGTGTATTATGTATTAAGATAAAGTTCAGGCAGCTTACTACATTGCTTTTCTTGCAGGATGATGTTCAACTTTGGCTATCCTATGTAGTCTTTTGTAAGAAATGGGTGAGTATTTGGGCAGCCGTGTGTTACTCTCTCTGTCCTCCTTTTGTTTAGTTGGCCTTTTAAGCCCTGTACTTGATTATTGAACTCATGGTTTCTCCAAATGTGTAGGTTTAACAAATGGGAAGAGAACTCAAGAAGGTGAACTTCAGTGTAACACCATTTGCATGTCTGAATGACTAAGTGGCTTTCAAATCATTTGAAAAGAAAATGATCTTTATGTGTTTTAAAATATTTAGAGTGTTTATGTAGGGTGGTTTAGGTAGAAGAAAACTATGAGTGTGTCTATATTTGGTTTCTGTGTCCCTAACAATGACAGATCTTGTCCCATTGGATTTTGCAGTTGGTAAGAGTACAATACAGATCACTCAAGAGATTTTTTTTTTTTTTTTTTTGCTTTTTGGTATGTGGGTAGCTCCCTGACTGGGAATCAAACCCAGGCCGCAGTGCTGACAGTGCCAGCGCCGAAGCCTTAAGCCACTACATCATCAGGGAACTCCAAGATCACTCAAGAGATTTGTAACAATAATTTCACTGTGTAGGAAGTGGAATGTTTCTTCCTCTTTTACAGGCTACCAAAGCTCAACTTAGCAAGGTGTTCTCTGCCATGTTGGCCATTCATTCAAACAAGCCAGGTATGGTGAAATCCTTGTCAGTTCTTCTTTTACCTTCCATGTAGACTCAAGCTATTTTGGAATTTACAATTTATTTTGCTTGATAAACCTAAAAGAAATTATTTTGAGAACTCAGTAAGCCTCAGTAGTTTTGGTTTCTTTGTTCATCCCTGCCTACCGTATACTAGTTACTGTGTCAGTTATTATATGGGCAAGTGGCGGGGGCACTACATTCCTTTTTAGTTCATGTAAAAGAATCTTTTTGATCCTTTGAGGGACATTCTGTTTGGAGGCAGTCATGTTAAAGGGATTACAAAAACTTAAAGGGGGAAAATATTAATGCAGATTTTACAAGAGTGACTGACAGGACAGTAGGTACTCATGTTTTGTAAAAGAAAAACTTCTCTTGTGAATGTTGTCTGAATGGTACGTTATTTTACAGTGGAGGTACTCCAGTGCCTGTTCTCAAGTATTAGGCTCAATCAGACTTTTTTTGTTGTTGTTGTTGGGGGGTAGCTCCCAGGCTGGGAATTGAACCCAGGCCGCGGTGTTGAGAGTGCTGAAGCCTAGCCACTACACCACCAGGGAACTTGCCTCAATCAGACATTTCATTCTACACAAGACTCAAAAAGGCTGCATTTGGCACTAGTTTTTTCAGAAGGCTACAGCAGGACACCATTAAGTGTGTTTCTTTAATAGAGTACTTTTAGCAGTTTGGAGGCTAGTGACAGTTCAGGTGTGAGGGGATGAGACCACATGAATGGGTAGAGGAGCCACTCTGGCTTAGAAGACCTATGGATGGGTGTAACTTTCTGGGATAGGATCCTAGAAAGGACCATGCTCAATTTCAGGAGGCACATGCTCAGGAAAGCCCAAAGTGATGGCTCTCGACTATTTACAGTCTTCCTAGTCTAGATGTGATTATTAACCATACGTCATTTTTACCAAAAGCAGTCTTGCCTGGTAATATAGCTGACCTTTATTAAGTTTCTAGAGAAATAGAATGCTAACGCAAGGTTAATTTCCCATGTAGGAGGACTGAAGTTTTGTTGTTGTTGTTGTTGTTTTTTTTTTGCTTTTTGGTATGTGGGTAGCTCCCTGACTGGGAATCGAACCCAGGCTGCAGCGCTGACAGTACCAGCGCTGAAGCCTTAAGCCACGACACCATCAGGGAACCCCCTGAAGTTTGTTTTTTAAGTTTTTATACCCAACAGATAAGAAAATTTTATTTTTAAAATTATGAGCCATTAAAAAATTATGGGCTATTTTAAATAGAGAAAAGAGTAAAATAATTTTATCTCATGGATTCTAAGATGCATAATTTTTTCAACATTTTAGTACTTTTAAAATTGACTTACAATGATGTTAACCTTAGAACAGATGAAATATAGTGATAGGCATGTAAGTACCTTTAGATGTTAACATTTACCTATTTACTTCAGAATAATACTCTCTGTACTTTGAGATAAAGCAACAGTACAGATAACCATTAGAAACTCCCTCTCTCTATCCCCTTCCTCTTTTGGTAGGATTAACAAAAATTCTTTGTTGGAATTGGAAACTGTCTTTTTTGTCTGACTTGATGAATTAATTGAAATGAAGCCTGATATTCTTTATAGCTTTGTGGATTATGGCTGCCAAATGGGAAATGGAAGATCGCTTGTCTTCAGAAAGTGCAAGACAGCTATTTCTTCGAGCTCTGCGCTTTCATCCGCAGTGCCCAAAACTTTATCAAGAAGTGAGTATGTAAAATAAAAATAAAATTGTCCCTTTAGAAGAAGAAAAAGGAAGTGAGTGTGCACATCAGTTGAGAGAGTGATGTCTCAGTTTGGTCCTTTGGAGACATAGTCTGTAAGTTAGAAAACACTTGGATTTATGGAGGCTAGGGGTAAGTAGGGCAGCTGCTGGGGAAGGGGGTCAGCAGTTTATTTCTTGGCCAGTAGTAGGCTTTGATCTTCTAGATCTTCCAGGTTTGCAGTGAGAGATTAGAACCCCTACCTGTCCATTATGGTTTGGAGGGATAGGGAATTGGACCCTACCATTTTTTTGTTGGAGGCCATGGTTTAGCCATCTTTATACTTTTGGTCTTATATATTTTTTCTTGCTTCTCCCTCCCTCCCTTTGTTTTTTTCTTCTCTTCCTTCCCTCTCTCCCTCCCTTTTTCTTCTCTCCCTCCTCCACTTTGTTTTCTCTTCCCATTTTTTCCACTTTCTTTGTCTCTTTTTCTTGAGATGGCTATCCCTTCCCATCTTGGTAGACTTATTCCTGCTTGGAGGGGTGCACTAGAACAATGAAGGCTGTACGTTTGATTTAAAAATACAACAAGTGCTAGAAATGGTCTGTTATTGGAAACTGTACCCTTTTCTGAGGTATTTGTCAGGATAAGGAAGAAACTGCTGTTTAGTCTTCAAATGAAAATTAAGCCTGTGTGCTAAGGGAGAAAAAGATACAGGTCTTCATGATCAGTTTGGTATTACAGCTGTCTCAACTGTATTTTTGGTCCTGTAGTAATTTAATGATCGTTTTATATTGTAGTCTTTCATCCCTTTGTTATTGTGTGGTGTTATTATTATTTATATGTTTTTTGTAGGCTTTCATAAATGGAAATAGATTTATTGTTTATTCTTATCAAAGTTAATTGGAATTTGTTTATTATAAGTAGTTCAGAGAAAATAGTTTAAAGACAAAGTAATAGAAAAAGTACTCATAATTTTATCACCCATACTTTTATGCATATTACAGATATTTAAAACAGGTTTTATTTCTGAAAAGTGGGATTCTACTGTGTATTCTTGTGTTCTGTATTTTTATCTAATACATTATGAATATAGTTTCATATTAGTACATATCGATCTGTATTGGTAATGTTTAGCCTTTTTGGTTTTAGGACCTCTATGATCTTAAATTACTGAGTAACTCAAAGATCTTCTGTTTATGTGGGTTTTATCTATCAGTTTTTAATTTTATTGAAAATTAAAACCAAGAAATCTAAAACTAATCATTTAAAAACAAACTCGTCACATGTTAATGTAATCACTTATTTTAAAATGAAAATAACTCTTCTAAATGTTTAAAGAGAAGAATGGCATTATTATACATTTTTGCTAATCCCTTGAATAGCTGACTTAATAGAGGACAGCTGGATTCTCAGATGTGGTTTTGCATTCCATGTGGGTGATAGCACCTATCATATAGTTTCTGAAAAAATCTTGAACTCTTGACGTAATAAGAGTGAAAAAGGCAGATAACATGTTGGTATTTTATGAAAATATTTTTTGACTTTGAAAACCAACCCCCCTGAAAGGGTGTCAAGAACCCCCAGGTCACACATTGAGAACCTCTGATGTACATTACCTGTTTTAATAGTCACATTTTTTTAAAAAACTGAATGTTGGTTTTTATTTTGCACTATAAAAGTAATGTGTAGAAAATTTTGGAGAAAAAACAAGCAAAAGCACAGAGGAAGAAAACTATTTGACTGATTGAAGACAAATACTATTAACAATATGGTCATTTCTTTTTTCTGTGTAGCTTTTTCACATAGTGGTAGTTGTGTTATATGTACAATTTTGTAGCCAGCTTTAAAAACAAGGTAGAATAGTATGAGAATTGTAGTGTACCATTACTGAATTATTGTAACTATGGATGTATGGCTACATCAGCAGTCTGCTTCTTTTATAACCTGCAGTACAGTAGACTCTCCGTTAACCAGAACTCAAGCAACTGGCACTCAAAACAACCTGCTTGAGATTGTGCCAGTTTTGCTTGAGTTCTGATTAACAGAGAGTTTATCTACTGTATTTTACTTTCCCTATTGTTGAGCGCATAGATTGTTTCCAGTATTTGCTCTTACATCTTCATATCTGAAACTTTTAGGTATTTAGGATTATTTCCTTATGATAGATTCCTAGAATCAGAATTCCTGGTTTAACCCATTTTCCCTTTAGAAAAAAAAGTGCAACTTGTTGCCATGTTCCTTTAAATTTACATAAACCTGTCCTTTGAGGCTGAAGCAAATGTAACTTTCCTTTTGGTTGTCAATGTGAAAATAAAATAAGGAAACTGTTCCTTTTTTTCCCCCCAGAGGTGAAACACAGAGATTGTTTATTGAGAGAAAGTATATTCCAAAGAGGTAGGAGCAGGCTCAAGCAGGAAAATGGCTCAAGAGCCTCAAAAGTGTATTTGCAGTTACTTCTAAACAAAACTTGCCTCTAATTCTAATGTGACAGAAATGTATATGATGATCAGTATTTAATAATATTTTTCATGTGTAGGAGTGTTACGTATTCTAGGACTTGACATTTTTAGCGATCAAGAATTACTATATTTTGTGAATGGAAATACCACTATTAAAAACAGAATGCTATAAATAGCATAATGTCATTTGTTTCCAAATGCTATTGATATACTAGAGTGATAAGAAAATAATAATAAAACGAGATATTTTATGGAAAACTCTGGAGGTAAGGTTAGGTCTGTGAGTTACGGGGGTGGTCAAGAAATTCATGGAACGGGGTTTATCGGAGAGGTGGGAGTACCAGTGCACACAGTTTGATTTTGTGAGTAATTACTATTATATGTGCCAGATTTCAGCCTGCTTGCATCCGTGTTCTTTCAGATATCACTGAAGAAGCATGTTAAATATGAAGGAAACCCCACATATGGATAAAATTGAATTTTATGCTGTCACTAAGTTGCTCACAAAACAAGGGGAAACACCTCAAACCATTTTGGAAGAGATGTTAGCGGTTTATGGGGACTGTTGCCCTGGGAAATCCATGGTTTACAAGTGGCATAGGCTTTTCAAGCCAGGCAGAGAGCTGAATGAAGATGACCTTCATTGGGGACATCATGATGGGATCACTTCCTCAGACATTGTTAAAAGTTGAAAACTTGTAGTGGAAGATGCCAGATTGAATAAAAAGCAGATTGCAGAAATGGTTGGAGTATCACCTACAACCATTGTGAATATTCTCAATAAGCATCTAAGGATGCCAAAAGTCCATGCAAGATGGGTAGCAAGAGTGCTCATGCCGCTTCCAAAACAGCAGTTCGTTGAGTGTTCATGACAGGTTTTGGACCTCTGCAGAGACAATAAAGATAGGTTTTAGGGACCCCTGGTGTTGTAGTGGCTAGGATCTGGTGCTCTCAATGCTGTGCCCCGGGTTCGATTCTCAGCCAGGGAACCACCCCCTTCCCCCCACAAAAAAGAAGGAAAAAAGGTAAGTTGTTTTTTTTTTTAAGATTTTTTTTTTTTTTTTTAATGTGGGTAGTTCCCTGGCTGGGAATTGAACCAAGGCCGCAGTGTTGACAGTGCCGAAGCCTAGCCACTACACCACCAGGGAACTCCCCAAAAAGGTAAGTTTTAAACTGGAATGTCATTGGAAATGAAACTTGGGTTCATCGTGATGAGCCTGAGTCAAAGCCAGAGTACATGTTGTGACATGAAAAGGACACGCCACCGCCTAAGAAGTTCAAGGTATCACAGTTGGCTAGAAAAATCATGGCTGTATTTTTTGTGATACACAGAGTATCCTCATCCATTACAAGGACAAGCGTGTTAGAGTAACTGGAGAATACTATTCCAGTCTTTTTTTTTTTAAAGTATGATTGTGAGATTTTTATTTAATTTTGTTTTATTTTATTTATTTATTTATTTATTTTTCTTTTGGTATGTGGGTAGTTCCCTGGGTGGGAATCGAACCCAGGCCGCAGCGCTGACTGCATCAGCACCGAAGCCCTAAGCCACTACACCACCAGGGAACTCCACTATTCCAGTCTTGAAACAGTTAAAAGACTGTGAAGGAAAAAGAAGAAAATGTACTGAAGGGGTGCTGCTTTTTGCATGACAGAGCGCTCGTGCACAAGAACCATGTTGCTTTGCCTGCTCTTCATGACCATCCTCCCTATAGTGCAGACCTGGCTCTGATTATTATTTGTTCCCAAATATGAAAAACCAGCTTTGAGGGGAGAAATTTATAGATGATGAAGAGGTTAAAGCTACAATTTGGGGGCAAAGACAAAACTTTTTTTTGAGGATATTAATAAACTTATTGAAAGATCTGAAAAGTGTATTAGGGTTAAGGTGAATATATTAAAAGGATAAATAATACTTTTTTTCTTACCCTTCTTCATTCTGCAAATTTCTTGACCACCCTTTGTATCTTAGGGTGCAGCCACAGGGCCACCGGCAAGTAATCTCGGAGCAAACTTTCAGATCTGATGTGTATGGGTAAAAAATTGGCATCTTAATGTATTTCTAATTTAAAAATTTATCTCCCAAAATTTTTCAGTTCATTATTTCCCTTCTATAGTACTTTAGGATGGAGCTGATGCATGCTGAGAAATTGAGGAAGGAAAAGCAAGAATTTGAAAAGGCCAAAATGGATGTGGTAAGATCCTAATGTGTTGTCACTTGTTAAAAATGTGTAGTGTTTTGAGCCTACTTAGAGTATGGAAAAATTTCTTTGGAGTGTATTTTTTGTCATATTTTGAAACTTTTAAGATGTGTTTAGAGTTGACTTAATTAAATAGACTTAGTGATATAGATGAAATTCTGAGTTTTGAAAATAGGCATTTGGACTAGTTGATGTTGTCCTCAAAATTATCACTGATGGAATGTCCGAATACTATTTTTTAACACTTTATGATTTTATTAAATGACATTAATGGGTAAAAGGAGCTTTAGAAAGGTTGTGAAATGTGTGGTTTCTAGTCTTTTCTTTTTTTATATAATTTTTTTATGTGGCAGTAATTTTAAACAATGAAGTTTTAGAATGTTACAGCTTTAAAAGGAACTTTGCTGTCATTTGTTACTGTGGTTTCTGGTTCTGACCCTTTTTATCCAAATAAAGTCTTATACAGAAGGGTAAACAGGGCCTATAAAACCTGACCTGTTCTGGTCCAAATGGAGAGTGAGGCCTTAAACCAAGTGCTGAAGTTTTCTGTGTATAAGATGCCCCCCATGTATGAGATGACCTCTACTTTTCTAACCCAACTTTAAGAAACCAGTATCAACTGGTTACTCCTGAGTATAAGACGACCCCCAGTGTTTGGTCTAAGAATTTTAGACAAAAGTGTTATCTTATACACAGAATAATATGGTAATCTTGAGAATACAGTTTGAAGATCAGTGGTCTTGTTAAAGCTGCACATTTTACAAGTGAGGGAACTGGCCCAGGTAGAGATGTGATTTGCCAGAGGTCATATGACACTGGTAGTCTAGGACAGTTCACTTTGATCTTAGTGCTTGTTTTGTGCTTACTGGCACTACCTGTTAAATTATGTTTCACAAAACACTCTTTAGGGAAACCTTGATTATCCTGAAGAAATCCTTACGGGTGAATTGGCACGAGTCATCTACAAAAATTCTATAAGCATAATTAAAGGTAGGTCTCTTTTGAAACTTTATTTAAGGTGGGAAAGTGAAACTATTTATAATGAGGAAGACCATTAGATAATTTTGAAAATTTCTGTTAGAATGTGTATGAAATCCTGATTGTAGAAATAGTGTCTTACTTCTTTCAGAAAAGACTTATTGCCCCTTAGGATATACTTCAACATTTCAGTAAGTTTTTTTGAGTGCTTAATTTGTGTGGGGAATAGAAATAAATTGATGATTTAATACAATTCTTTATGCCCTTAGGAAGAATAAAAATTGGAAGTACTTACAAATGCTCCAAAATATTAATAATGGCTTTGCTTATATAATAGGACTAATGTGATTTTTTTTGTTTTGTTCTATTTCTCTATTTAAAAAAAAACAACAAAAAAACTTACTCCAGAACATCAAGAAGGTGGTACTTTTATTTTATTTTATTTTATTTTATTTTTTTATATGGGTAGTTCCCTGGCTAGGAAACGAACCCAGGCCGCAGCGTTGACAGCGCCAAAGCCTTAAGCCACTACACCACCAGGGAACTCCTAGAAGGTGGTACTTTTAGAGTAAAGTGATATTTTAGAGTCTTACTCCCTTCCCCCACTTTTTAAATTCTAGGTGCAGAGTTTCATGTGTCACTGCTTTCAATTGCACAGCTGTTTGACTTTGCCAAAGATTTGCAAAGAGAAGTTTATGATGAGTAAGTAACGTAATGGAAAGGTGAATATGTCTGTTTCTGATCTTGTGGTAAGGGTTTGAGATTGGATATGTAGAAAGTAGGAAAGAAGATACCACACTAAATCGTTGGCAGAAAGCTAAGTTTTAGGACCTTTGTGTCATAGTAAATCATATAAAAAAATATTGTTGGAGAAATTTTTGACTCACTCACTGGCTTCCCTTGGGGAATAGTTTCCCTTTATTCAATAACAAATAAATCCTAGAGCTTATATTAAAAAAAGGTCTGTATTCCTGCTTTCCTAGGAAGTCTTTTGTCCGTAAAATGAGAGTTGTATTCATGAATGTTCATAATTGAATGTTGCAGGTGATTTTATTCTTTAATGTCTGATAATATGGGCTGATAATTGTTTGCAGCCTACTTGTGGGGACTTCACTCTTAGGTAGCTAGCACCTTTTTAACTGTCACAGGAGTTAAATAGACCTTGTAACAGTTTGCTCTTTGGGTATCTTCAGGGTTTGGGTACGGGATTCGGTTGTGCTTTTTCTCTGCCTCTGTTATAGAATAAGGTTCTCTAGTCTCCAGGACTTGAGGATGATTGTCTCATCACACATCCGACTGATTTGACTTTGAGAGCTAACTTGAAAGTTAACATTTACAAATAACGTCTGAAACATTTTGAAACCTAATAAATGTGTGACAACGTGATCCATTGACAAAATTTATACAGTGAGTGTGAAGATGACTAAAGAGCCTATTGGGAAATGATTTTTATGGTACTGGAGTTGTTGAAAGGGTGTTCTGGGTGCATTTTTAGAGCATAGGGAGCTGTCTGTATTTGATATTCTGAGTGAGTCTCATGTCATAGGTCTGATACCAGTAAACGGTATTTTTTAGCCTTCAAGCTCTGCACACAAATGATCCTCTCACTTGGGATTATGTAGCACGGAGAGAATTAGAAATCCACTCGCAGCCAGGAGAAAAGCAACCTGCTACGAAACAAGCCAAAGCAGTGGAGGTGGGCCGGAAGGAGGAACGGTGCTGTGCTGTGTATGAAGAGGCAGTAAAGACTCTCCCTACAGGTGAACTTCACCAAACCACAATGTGGGAATGGTGTTCATGAATGTGAGCCCGAAACTCTCATTCCCATGACCAAAATTGATTTTAGTATTTCTCTATGGTAGTTTATAGTGTACCTGGCTTTCCAGCTTATCCTTTCTGTAGCAGTGAAAGATGGAGCTTTTACGATCCTCCTTGATAGTAGTAGTATTTACATTCATTTATTTGGTGTAAATGATACTCAGGAAATGTTCATTCAGAAGGCTCTTTAATTATAATTCCTTAATTATCTTTTGATATAGATTTACTTCTAAATTTTGTAATATTGGAGTATTAAGGTAGATGAGATATATAACATAGATAAGGCTTTTAATTTTTATTAATATGTTAATGTCATTACTGAGTTGTTTTTCCCTAATATTGGACATGTTTGATTGGCTGTAATCAGAATAACTTGTTTTTAACCATACTAGTTTTAACTCTTCTTTAGAGGGTTTTCCCTTCAAAGAAAAGGTATATAATGATTGTTAAACTAAGAGAATTGTTGATCTCATCAGTATAACCTTTCTGACTTTTTCAGAGGCCATGTGGAAGTGTTATATCAACTTTTGCTTGGAAAGGCTTGCTAAGAAGACAAATAGTCAGTCTCTCAGAGAGAAGGTAAGGACTTAATGTTATGTGGTTATAGTGGCTGACTAGAAAGTGATTGTTTTCTGAAAGAAGGACAGACTCTTTGGGGGTCTGGGTCAGTTTCCAAGAACTTCATGCTTAACTGCTCTTTCTTAGTGGGTTACCTGTCATTCTGAAGGTCTAAATCTGCTTTGGCCACCAGGTTCAGAGGACTCTTACTGGGCTGTGCTCAGTTCAGCTGTCTAACTCACCTAATCATAAGTGAAACCACCTCAGTCCCTGTTCTCAGTACTCAGAAATATGCAGAACTGCTCTCATTCCTATCAGGCCAGAGATCTCTGCTGGGACCTTTGTAACAAACTAGGGGATTTTTCTGATTTCAGAGGCTGGAAAGAGCCATAATTGCATTCAGGAAGGCACAGGAACTCAGACTTCTACCAGAATTCCAATACAAGCAGTGGGTAAGGACATGAATACATTCACTGCCAATTAATGTACTTTATTCCAGTTGCTTTGTGCTGGTGTCATGCATTTTTAATATTTAGAGATATATAACTAAGCTCATTTGTGAGTTTAGTATGGTAGGTGTAGAGGGTATGAGGGCTGTCTGGAAAAAAATCTAGCCATTGTCAATATAACGAGAATGGTTTTGTAGCTCAATACTTTTTGGACAGCCCTTGTATTTACATTTGGCTCTCAGTATTTGGTGTTCTCTAAAAATGGAATCGGTACCAGTAAAAGGAGGAATATTATTTAGTGGAAAACACTCAAAAGAAGTAGTCACAATTTGGGTTTATTTTGTTTGTCCACCCACCCATCTTTTACTAAACATTCTTTTCCTGGACTTTTCCATCTAAATGCCTGGGCCCGACTGGCCATTGATACAATAAAAACAAATTAAATGTGTTCCCTGTATTGTATTATATTAAGAGGCATATTAACCCATCCTTATCCCCTGGGGTGGGAAAGGATTGTTATAGAGACCAGAGTGGTGTGGGAGTACATAGTTCTAAATTGGATTTTGCCATTGTGTAAGTAGGTGACTTGGGCAAATCACTTAACCTTTCTGCGTTTGTTTACTTGATTTTAAAATAATGGTAGTGATTCTTTTAAAATCAGAAACAAGACAGGCATGTCCCCTGTCACCACTGTTATTCACCATAGTACTGGAAATCCTAGCCAGAGCAATCAGGCAAGAGAAAGAAATAAAAGGTCTCTAAACTGGGAATGAAGAAGTTGAATTTTCACTTTTTGCAGATGACATGATTCTTTATATAGAAAACCTAAAGACTCCACCAAAAAACTGTTAGAAACAATAAATGAATACAATAAAGTCTCAGGATACAAAATCAATATATAAAATTTCATTGCTGCTCTTGAGCCATTCTCCTGCTGGAGCCCGCTCCTACCTCTTTGGAGTGTACTTTCTTTTCAATAAATTATCTCTTTGTTTTACCTCTAAAAAAAAAAAAAAGAAAAAAAAATCATTGCTATCCGTGAAACATCACAAAAAAATGAAGAAAACAATATATTTTGCAATTGCAACAAAAAGAATAAAATGCCTAGGAATAAACTTAACAAAGAATGTGAAAGACCTATACACTGAAAACTAAGATGCTATTAAAAGAAATTGAAGAAGACACAAAGAAATGGAAATATATTCCGTGTTCAATGATCGGAAGAATCAACATAGTTAAAATAGCCATGTTATCTGAAGCAATATACAAATTTAATGCAGTCCCCATAAAAATCCCAATGACATTTCAAGAAATAGATAAAAAAATAATCAGCTTTGTATGGAATCACAGAAGAAGACCCTGAATAGCCAAGCTATCCTACAAAAAAACAAGGCTAGAGGCATCACGTTCCATGACTTCAATTTGTACTGTAAAGTGACAATAATCAAAACAGCATGGTATTGGCTTAAAAAAAGAACAATGGAATGGAATTCAAAAACCCAAAAATAAACCTGCATTCACACACACACACACACACACACACACGCACACATATACATATATATATATAGGCAGATAATCTTTGACAAAGGAGCCAAAAACATAAAATGGAGGAAAAAAAGCCTCTTCAATAACTGATGCTGGGAATATTGGAAAGCCAGTCTAGACTGCGATCTGTTACCATATATCAAAGTTAACTCAAAATGGATCAAAGACCTGAAACAATATAAAGTGCTTAGAAGAAAACATTGGTACTAAACTTAGGGACCTTGGGTTCAGGGAGGAATTTATGAATTTGACCTCTAAGGCAATGGAGGTAAAAGCAAAAAGGAATGAGACTGTATCAAACTAAAAAGTTTCTGCAGAGCAAAAGAAACCATCAGGAAAACAAAGAAACAACCAACAGAATACGAAAAAATATTTGTAAACAATGCCTGAGATAAGGGGCTAATATCCAAAGAACTCCTACAACTCACCAACCACAAAAATAATCCAATTAAAAAATGGGCAGAGGACCTGAACACTTTTCCTAAGAAAACGTACAAATACCAGTAGATATATGAAAAAATGCTCAACTTCACTAGCTATTAGGGAAATGCAAATCAAAACCATAGTGAGATACCACCTCACACCTATTAGAATGGCTGTTGTCAACAAGACAAGTGTTGAAGAGGGTGTGGAGAAAAAGGAACCCTCATACACTATTGGTGGGAATGTAATTGGTATAGCCACTATGAAAAACAATATGGAGGTTCCTCAAAAAATTAAGAATAGAGTTACTGTATGATCCAGCAATTTCTTTTCTGGGTATCTACCCAAAAAATCTGAAAACTGGGGGCACATGTACACAAGAGAGTATTACTCAGCCATAGGAAAAGATGAAATACTGCAATTTGCGACAAAATGGATGGATCTTGAGATTATCGTGCTAAGCGAAATAAGTCAGAAAAAGTCAAGAACTACATGACTTCACTCATGTGGGATATAAAACTGAATGCAACAAAGGTACGAGACAAAGAAACAAAAACTCAGATACAGACAACAGTTTAGTGGTTACCAGAGGGTAAGTGGGAAAAAGAGTGGTAGAGGAGGAAGTGGGGGTCAAATGAAGAAGTAGAAAAATTAAAAAAATAGAAAAAGAATTTCAACATAAGAATTTTGGAGGAACATAAGACATTCAGATCATATCAGTTGCCTTCCCATTCCTCTCTTCCTGCTAGTGTTTTCTAGGTTTACCTTTAAAAAAATACAGATAGTAGCAGTCCTTGTTTTTGCCACCTCACAGAGTTGTTGAGAGTGTTACATGAGATATTGAATGTGTTAGTGTATGAGGGCTGTCAGGAAAGTATCCAGCCATGTAATAAGAAAAATAGAGGCATCTCTGGCTGGATTCTTGTGGATAGCCCTCATATTAAAATATCTTCATAAGGCAAAAAAAAAGGACATTTTGTATTTTAGTCAAGTACCTTTATGTAACTTCTGATTTACATAATCATGCAATTTTTATATAATCCAATTAATGTTTGCTATTTTGTATTCTCATATTTTTCATTAATATTTAAAAAATAAGTTTTACATGTACTTACACAATGCACACACTGTATAATAGCCTGTTGTATCATACCACTACTGAGGTAGCCTTCTTCCAGTGTGACATCCATCTGGCAAAAATCCCAGATCTATTAACAGATGGGTCCAGCTGCCCTTGTTTGAGTTACTGAGTGTCAGTAAGACAGTTACATCCTATACATCCAGATGGGCTTTGCCTTCAGTATTGCCTTGATGGTTCTGCTCTCTTTCCATTATTGCTTATTTTGCCATTCACCACTCTGGGTACTTCAGACATCCTCTGCTATTTGTTTCCAAGTCTCTCAGGCTGTTCTTCTGAACCCTACTACCTCATCACTCATTTGTTGACCTTGTCTTTAATGAGAGCCCCTCAACATACTGCTACTGAACTTAAAAAGCTTTGCTAATTTCCATATCCATCTTTTCTTCAGATTATTCTCCATAGAATATGTTAAAATTCATTATTGGACTATTCTTTGTCTTCCCACTATCCTTTGTATAAAGCTGCTGAGTCTCTTTAATTTGGCCCCTGCCTGTATTTCAAGCTTCACCTGCCAATTCTCCAGTTTACATCCTACCCCTCTAGCCATTGTGAACTTGGTTTTCCTTTCATATCCAAGCTCTCACTCATCTTCAGCCTTCTGTGCATGCTGTTTGGGAGAGCATTCTCTTTTCCTGTGGATTTCTGCTTTCATCTGACTAATGCATGCTATTCTTTAAGTCTTAGTTTGAATGGTGCTTCCTTTCTGGGGGTCTTTTCTCCTCACAGCCATAGGCCCTGTTGGGTGCTCCTGTTTATATTCCAGTAGTGTATGGGAGGCTCACTGGGTGGTAGAGAATGTACCTGATTTCCTTATTATTGAATCTAACGTATATAGTGTGCAATAAAAATGCTTGCTAAATAACAGATTTTATACTGCCATTTGTTTGCTTTTCTACAATTTTATAAAATTGGTTTTAGGTTTTTATGCCCCTGTCAAAATAGTGGATATAAGCATTTTGAACAGATAAGATTTCCTTCTGTTGATTTGTTGGGTCATAATTTGTTAAAATAAAATAAAGTTTAAGATAGGAACAGTTTTATGACTCTTGTTATTTAGTATCAAATTATGTTTCAGAAAAGTTATATCAATTTATAGTGCCTAACTGTGTTTGAATGAATTAACTTATTTCCTTAAGACCCTAGGAATACTTTACTGATTTTTATATTCTGTTTGGTGGGTGTGGGTTTAATTATAGTGAACTATTTTATTAAAAACTTAACTTTCAATTTTAATTATTTAGTCCTCTCTTTTTCACTTGTTCCCTGTTTTTGTTGTTGTTTTGTGTTTTGTGTGGGTTTGTTTTTTTTTTTTGCTTTTTGGTATGTGGGTAGCTCCCTGCCCGGTAATCGAACCCAGGCTGCAGCGCTGACAGCGCCAACGCCGAAGCCTTAAGCCACTACACCACCAGGGAACTCCCATTGTCTGTTTTGTTTTGTTTATTTTGTTTTCCCTTGGAAGTAGGAGAAGGGAATGGAGGAAGAATTCCAAATTGTTCACTTTGTGCCTGTTTGGAAGCCATGTTAAAGGCTTAGTGGAAAGTCTATTGAAATTATTACCTCATAGGAGGTCTTTATTTGTCCCCATTCCAAAGATCACTTCGCTTTCAGTAGTTAATATTCCAGTGATCCTTTGTCTTATCTAGATCGAGTTGTTGCTGCGTCATGACTTCTTGAAGGAAGCTCTTCAGGTGGCGGTAGCTGGGACTGAATTGTTTAGAGAATCTGTAATGATGTGGCAGATGAAGTTGCAGGTGCTGATTGACTCAAAGAGCCCTGACATAGCCATGGTTTTTGAAGAAGCCTTTGTGCACCTGAAACCCCAGGTCTGTGAGTGGGGTCTTCTGCATTTCATTCTGTTTGACAAACCTTCTAAGACTTCAGCCAAAGCTTATTTGGAGTGTACTTGTTGATGAGATCTGGCCCTAAAGTGCACTTGTAGTGATGGTTCAAGGGTCAAGAGTAGAATTTACTTCCATTTAATGACCTTTTTTCTAATACTTTATTTGAAAATTGACTAAATTATATAAAATGTTATATTCTATTTAGATATTTTACCAGTGAGAAATATTAACAATATTATTCTCACTTGGCTTCCAAAGCTGAACTTAAGGCTCATTTTTAAACACACATGTATTTCTAAACTTTAAAGTTTAAAAGCTAAACCTTAAAGCTTTGCAGTGAATCTTTTATATTATTAGTAGGAAGTAAGTATTCCAGAAGTTAAAGTGGGAAAAAAATAACCTTAATTATTTTAGTGTTCATTTGTGTGTACCTCGGAGACATGAATGAAGATGAGATATTTCAGCCTAGATTAATTAGTACTTGTGTTGTAGGTCCTAGAGAGTAGAGATTCAACCTGGTAGCTATGGGTCTGACTAGCCATGGGCTGTTAATTACTTAATTACCTAACAGCTAATTGATGGTTATAACTATAGCCAGTATTCCCCAGCAGAAGGGAAGGAACTAGAATTCACAGGAAGAGTATTGATTTGGGTGACTTGGTCAGAAGGCTATCTGTGTTCTGGTCTACCATTCCTGCTGGGCACTGAGGATTCTGTCACAGTGAGACCAGACGGGGAATGATCAATATTTTACATATTGATTATCTTAGGAGGAACTTGTCTTTATAGTGTCTAGTTTTCAGAGTATAGTGCTAAGCTGTCCTTTTCTGACCTTTTTTATTGTGTGCAGGTTTGTCTGCCATTGTGGATTTCTTGGGCAGAGTGGAGTGAAGGTGCCAAAAGCCAAGAAGACACTGAAGCCATCTATAAGGTACAGGCCCAATGCCAGCAGCCTTGTGGTGCGGGGAATGAGCAGATGGGTGCACCAGTTTGCTAACTTTAGGGTTATTTCTATAGCAGCGCTTCCTCAAGCAGTGTTACTTGAGCAGCCTGGATGGTTCTGGGAAAATTTGTTTTGATATTTATAAATGTCCTCATGCAGTTTGTATCTTTTTCCTTTTAAATGTAGAAAGCTATCTTAGCCGTCACAGGTGCTGACTCAGCCACTCTTAAGGATATGTACCTGGATTGGGCTTATCGATGCGGTGGCTATAGAAAGGCCAGAGCTGTGTTTAAAAGGTACTCACAAATGTTCATAGATGGTCCCAGTCTCTCCTCTCCATACTTAGTTAGCCCCTGGTACAAAGTTATCTATGTCTCACAGATATTATTGTATCTGAAGAAGTAATCCAAGAGACTTTGAAAACAATTGTTTTTTGGAACAGTAAAAGCAGTTCATATCCATTGTGGAAATTTTTAAAAAGAGGTAACTAACGATTTATTGTAATTTCATCAAGAGAAAAAACCATGTTAGTATATCATTAAAAAATTTTTCTTTCCCATATTTGAGATTATACTACAATCACATTTTCTATACACTTTTAGTGGTGAATATTAGGTGGCCTTTTCCCTATCAGTAACAATTCTTCAAAAGTATTTATTAAAAATAGCTCTGTATGATATACCACTCCATGGATGTGCCATAATTTGGCATAGTAATACTTCTTCGGTGAACATTTCTGCACAAATATAATTTATCCATGTTGGAAATTATTTCCTTAGAATATATTCTTAGAAGTAGAAAGAATTATTGGTCTCCTTCAAAAAAACTTTGAAATGTAATAGTGAGAAAGAAGAGAACAGGAAGAAAACTGGCTAGGAAAGAATTCAGTGGTGATAAAAAGTAAGTCATTGGAGATTGAAAGTTGAGAGTGACTTGTGGTCAAATCTAGTCCTTGCATTGAATTGTGTTCAGGTCTTTATTAAACTGTGTGTTGTACAGGCACTGGCGTAGGTGTTTGTTTACATTAATGGTCTAAGAATCTTTCTGTCATTGTGGAAGATAACAATTCCCCCCTCCTTTTTAGCTTACAGGAAAGCCGTCCATTTTCAGTTGACTTTTTCAGGAAAATAATCCAGTTTGAAAAGGAGCAAGTAAGTATTCTATCTACGTATTTCTGGTCTGTAAAAATGGATTAGTGGTTACTAATCATGGCAACATTTTGATATTTAAAAAGCTTTCCTTATAAAACAGTATGCATTTCTGGTCCCTTTGTTTAACCCCTTTTTTCATAGGGATGGTTTAGGAATGGTAGTCAAGCAAAGAAGAGAAAGTGCATGTCTGGAAAATAGAAAACTTAGCTGTCACCTCTTATAGGAAGTGCTCCCTGCCCAGCTGGGTGAGGTGCTACTTCTCTGTCTCCACAGCATCCTGGTTGTCTCTTGCATTGGGTTGTGAGGTGAAAACTAGGCATTCAGTAACTGTTTCTGGTGTTTTTAAGTAAACACCAGAGAATAAAACTTGTGTTCTTCCCCTGCCTCTTCCCTTACTTTGTGCATAAAGTAACAGAACCATGTAAGTGAGGAAAAATACAAGAAATTTAGTTAAAAAAATAATAGGCCCAAATCCAAATATATCTATATTCCTATCACAATAATGCAACCAATCATATTTCTTTTTATGTTTATGGTTTTCTTTAATTTTTTGTTTACTTATATACACACAGTTTTGTTCTGACTTCTGTGCCATATGGAGGTTCTCTTTCTGTTTAACATTATTTTGTAAACATGTTCCTGTGTTTTTACTTGGTTATGGTTTATAATGGTTGTAGTGTTACTCTTAAACTCATAATATTCTTAACCATTTCATTGCAAATAAGTTGTTCCCAAATTTTTGATATTGAACAAAAAGAGTGCTGAAACCATTTTGTTTCTATAGTATTTTTTTCAAATTATTTTCTTGAGATAAATTTCTAGGACTGGAGATAGTCTTCTTTAGAGTTGTTTATATATTACCAGATAGTTTTCCAAAAGAAATATACTTTTTTATAGTGATAATCAGCAGATATTTTAGTATACCTATTTCTTGACACCTCCAAGCATTCAGTTTTGCTTTTTTTTCTCCTTTATTTTGGTATTTTGATTGGTATTTAATATTTTTATTTGAATTGGGAAAAATCAGATATCCAGTTGAACTCTTTCTTAGTTTTGGTTATTGTGTGGTAAATAAACTGTTCTTGTCCTATAGTGTAAGAGGTAATATAGCATATTAATTAATAGCCAGGCTTTGGATTGATAACATAATAGTTAATGTCTGGGACAAGTCACTTAATTCTAAGCCTCGGCGTCCTCATCTATAAAGGAGGTCATAATACCTTTCAAGGATGTGAGGTTTAAAATCCAAAGGCAGTACTGGATAGAAAGGAATTTGCAGTTCCATGGACATTAACAAAGTGTGATTCTGGTTTTCATGCATGTGAAATTGAGTTTTCTGTGAAATAATGCAGCCTCAGTGAAGAGAAATTTGAATGAGGAAATAGTTATTTGACTAAACAAAAGGATTTTTAAACTGAAGACGTTAATCTACTTTGAAAATGAAACAAAAGAATATATTTAAATGGAAGTCGAGGTAAAGAATGAACATTCATTGGTTGTAAAGTCAGTACCAGCTGTTTGGCTTGGTGTGTCATTAATCAGCATTTTAATTTAATCCTCGTAGTTGCTCTAAGATATCATTACCTTTGTTTTATAAGTAAGGACATTTTTAAGGTTAGAGGGTTTAAAAAGTTTTCTGAAGGTCATATAAATGGTGAAAGTAGTGTTTATATACCTTGCCTTGACACGAAAAGTTTTAAGGTGGACATGGCTAATATGTGCCAGAGCCCAGATACACAAAAGGAAGAAATCCCTGGCCATAGGACGTAGAACCTTCTCTGTTTCCTTATCTCAATCCTACTCTTTCCTCCCGGCTTTCAAATAGACTTCCCTGTGAAGCTGCCCGTGCTCCTCCAGCTAAGAATTAACTAGGCTTTTTTAGGCTACCATAGCAAAGTGCTTTGATCACTGACATTTCACTTCATTCTGGAAGTAAGTGCATATGACAGTTTTCTCTGGGTAAGTTGAAAGCCAGGGTGTGTTCATCTTAAGCCGTAACCTCCCCTTCCCCCCACCCCCCACCACTCCTTAACATACCTAATAGATGGTAGCTGCTTAACAGTGTGGTTGAAATGAATTTATGACATCATAAGTTAGGCTTTTGAGATAAACTTGTCTGATTATTTTTGTTAGGAATCCTGCAAAATGGTGAACTTAAGAGAATACTATGAGAGGGCTTTGAGAGAGTTTGGATCTGTAGATTCTGGTAAGTAAACTTCAGTTATGGACACATGGTCTGTTTGCATATGTGATCTGTAACTTCAGTGTGTTAGAATCGCGTTTCTTAACTTTTCTGCGTCATGGCCCTCTTTCAGAACAAAACTTGTATCCTTTCCCTGTCTCTTCCCTTACTTTGTGCCTAAGTAAATACTTACAGATACAGTTTTGCTTATGATTTGAAGTTCACAAACTCAAGAGTCCATGGATCTTCTATTAAGAACTTTGGATTAGAGAAAGGTTTGCTTGATTTGGTTCTCTAAAAGTATGTATTTTTGTAAGGGACAGGTTAATGAGGTAAGTCAGAACAAAAAGGAGTGAGGGTTTTAGCAAAGGGGTAGTGGGATGCTAATTGACATTAGTTGTGACTGGCTGTTGCCACATAATCCTCATTTATAGAACTTGTAAAACATACTTCTTGATGTAGGTATATCATGTAAAATCTGTTACGGCACTCAAAAACGGACACATATAGTTGCTAAGTTCAAATTTTAATAAACATCTGATGAAATGAATGAAAATGGCATTTTCACTAACCCTAGCAAATTTTGTTAAGCATGGTTACAAGGTTATGATGAATTCATTCTGATATACCTCCATATAAGGAAGCTGAGAGGTATTGTTTCACATGGGGTTCTATAGAAATAAGTTTCTTAGAAATACTGAGTTGAATTGATATTAAATAAGTTTACTAATAAAGCCTTGTCAGTTTCCTAATTACATTTCTACAGTAATTTTTTGGTTTCCTTTAAAGATCTGTGGATGGATTACATCAAAGAAGAATTGAACCAACCTCTTGGTAGACCTGAGAACTGTGGACAGATCTATTGGCGAGCCATGAAAATGTTGCAGGGAGAGTCAGCAGAGTTGTTTGTAGCTAAATATGCTATGCATCAAGCTGGCCATTTGTGAAAAGAACAACAACAATAATGCTAACATTGTGAAATAGTGTTGTAAGCCTTCTGGGTGGATTTGTGTTAGGAGTTCATCTGCACTTTGCTTACAGACAGCAGACAAGATGGCTGTCTGATTTTGAGACATGATTTAATTTTGTTAATGCATTCTCTTTAATTCTGGAAAAGAGAACTTCTGTTTGGTGGCCAGAGGCTACTTGTTGGGCCTCTTGTAGGTCCTAAAAGTTTTCCAAAAATATGTGGAAATCATACAGCTGAGTTTCTTTTATTACCCCCTGGTTAAGGATGAATGTCTCTAAACCTGGGGGCCAGTTAACATGGAGGAGAAAGTACAGTTCTCTTAGTTTCTTTCCTTGTAACAGTGTGCATCGTGTGCGTTTGTTATAGAAGACATGGTGGGAGTAGAATAACAAGAAGAAAATGAAAGCATCCTGTAATATCATCTGGAGTTAAACTCAGTAATTTGATTTCCTTTATCAGAATTGGATTTATAGATCATTTGCTCATTCATTGAGTGCCCATCATAAGCAGGAAGGAAGGGAAGCTCTTTGGGATGGATGTAGGGATGAGAGAAAAAGAGCTGAATGTCCTGAGAGCTGGTTGAAGCAGCAGAGAAGGATGCTGGGTATTGGAAATGTGGTCGTTTAAGAGGAGTAAGATACTACAAAAATGTCTTCTGTCTCAGGGACTGGTCTACAGTGTAGTGTTTACAGCGGGAAGACCTGACAGCAAAAGAAGGGCAGGGATAGGCAGATTAGAGCAGCAGAGAGGGGTTTCAGAGGCCATGATGGAGGATGGCTTGGAGCAGAGGAGGGCATTCTGGGAGCAGGGGAGGCAGTTTGAGTTGTACATCTTTTAACTTAAAGTTATATTGTCACAGTCAGCATTCGGTACAGTTTACTCACTATGTCTCATTCAATGTCATTAAAGTAGCCTTAAAAAAATTTATTGAATTCATAACATTCCATTGTATAGATGAGCTATAACTTATTTTATTTACTAAATCTGCTATGGTTGGACCTTGTTTCTAATTTTTGTTATTTTAATTGTTGATGAAATCTTTGTTCACATCCATAGTTATTTCTTTAGGAGATTGATACCTGACAGAATTATTGGATTAAAGGATATAACTTTTTAAAGGTATATTAATATATGTTGCCAATTTTCAATGTATGAAAATACTTTGCAAGCAATGTATGAAAATGTCAACATCTTTACTGCAGTGGATATACATTTTTTATTTATGTCATTTTAATAGGTGAAAAGTGATATATTATTTTAATGTATACTTTGACATTAATGAAATTAATGTGTTCTTTCTGGCTCTCTTTTCATGTTTTTGTTTTTTAAACTTTTACTAATTTGTCTTTTACATATTAAAAACATTAATCTTTAGCTTACCTCTACTTTATTGCAAATAACTTGCCCCCATATTTTTTGTGTGTGTGTGTGAGAGAGATTTTTGTTTTGTTGATGTCCAGAGGTTATTCTTGTGTGTATGTGATTTCTACTGTTGAAAACCCTTTCTCTCACCAAGGATAACTTAGTTTTTTGCCCCAAGCAGTTAACTAAATTTTCTGCAACACCACTGGCCAATCACTTTTTTTCCTCTGCTATTTTGTGATACTACCTTTATTATATATTAAATTTCTATGAATATTAGAGTCTGTTTTAGGGCATTTTTGTTTTGAACTTTTGTACTCTAAATATTTGCTTGTCATTCATTTTAAAATAAATTATTTCGTCTTTTCTTTCCCCTGGGAAGTTGAATATTCTAAATCCTTACATGGCAAATTTATTTTAGGTAAGAGCTAAATAAGAGCTGAGGGGAAAGAAGGTTGGTGGTTGGCTTCTTATAGCAAGGCTATGAAGGTGGGTCCCCTGGGGTTATCACAACTCTGTATCTGGTTCTCACCATTGCTGATTATGAAAATGCATCTAACTAGTTCATGTAGAGCTGCATTGTTATTTTCTAGCCACATATGGCCATTTAAATTATTAGAATTAATTCAGTTTCTCATTTACCCTGGCCACGTGTTTACCATATTGGACGGCACAGATAATAGAACTTTTATTCCTACCATCACAAAAGGTTCTATTGGACATTGTTGACCTAGATAGATTCAGTTAGATTTGGGGAAACTGACTCATGGGTCAGAACATCACTGTAGGAAAGTCTAAGTCGATAAAAAAAAATTATTATGTATCAACTGTTACATTAAATTATTTCAAATGCCGGACATAGTTTACAAACACCACATTCTTTGGAGTAGATAAAGGAATAGGCTGTCTACCCTGGGGAAAGGCAGTGAAGGCTGTCTCTTCTTATCTTCAGCTACCTTCAGGTTGTAGGTGCCAGACTTTGAGCATTAAAAGAGCTTTTCCCAGGTCAGACTACCCTCAGCGCAGAATGCTTAGGGTTATGACTGTCATAGCCCATACGGTGTCCAGCACACTGTATGAGTTTGGATCATCAGTCCTGGTTCCTAATGGAGTAAGAACTGTCGTTAACTCAAGGTGGAGAATCACTGGGCTATAGATGTCTCATTCATCTGTGGGTGAGTTATAATCCCAATCCCAGCCTGAGTTCTAGAAAAATCTGTGAGGAAATCAAGAGTGAAATGTATTTGATGAGCAACAATTGCATTAAAAGTTTTGAGAGCTGAGCATTATACATTGTCAGGTAGACTCCGGGTAACAGGAATTGGAGGTTTTGAAGGTGGGTAGGGATAACACTCGTCTTTCTACACCCAGCTAGTGCAGCCTTGGGAGCTGCACTGTCAGGAGCTCCAAAAATCAGATTTGCGACAGGTAGGTGGGCTTTCGCTGTTGGGTGCGCCCCGCCCCTCCTGAGCCGCCCCGCCCCCAGCTTCCTCGTGACCCCCGTGTTCCGCCCCCACCGGCCGGGAGCACCCTGGCTGATTGGCCCCTCCGCGGCGTATCTTCGACTGGCAGCTAGGCGAGTGCATCACGTGGCCGAGCAGCGTCCCGGGCGCCTAGCTGCGGACCGTCGGGCATGGACCCTCAGACAGCCGGGACCCAGGCTCTGGGGACCGCGGAGCTGCCTCGGGGTCCGCCGTTGCCGAGCGCGCGGGAGGCGCCCCGCAGCTCGGAGGTGAGCGCCGCGGCCGACACAGTCACACACTACGGCAGGGTCGGGAAGTTGTGGAGCCCGCGGAGCCGCGGAAGCGTCTGGAGCTCGCTTGGGGCCTCCTGGCTAACGCAGAGAACTGTTCGGGGGCGTGCTTGGTCTGGAAACCTCCGGGCCGCTGGGCGGCGAGGCTGCGGGGCGGGGCACCCCGAAGGCTGGAGTGGATCCTCCTGCAGGGGAAGGAAGGCTGCTGGCCCCTGGGGTCGCCTCTGCGTGCTTGCTCAATGGGAGGTGATGCTGATGGCTGAGAGCCGAGGGCCACTGCGGGGATCCTAGACAGGGGCCAGGTGATGGCGGCGAGGTCCTCTGGTGATGCTCAGCTAACCCTGAGTATCAGATGATGTCTCATGCGCTCTCTCCTTTTCTATATAATGAAACCCAAAGGCCCGGTTAATGCAGGGTTTCCTGAAACTTGTTTTCATTTGCATGCCAGACCCCTGGTTTTTCAAAGACCATTTTTACAGTCATCCCTTGCCCTGGTTCCCAGTCAGTAATCTGCTAGATGGTGAGCCCCTTGAGGGTAGGAACCTTCTGTTTACTCTGTTAACCTGGCGTCTAACATAGTACCTAGCGCGGGAGACACATTGGTTGGAGGAATGGCATGCTTGTTTAAGAATCAAGGTACTGCATAACCAAAGAAAGAAGAAAAATGGAGTGATAGACTTATAAAGAAAATTATTTTGGAGTGCATGTAGGATGAGACTAGCTTTGTCGGCACAGCAGAAAGGGAGATGCGCTCCCTGTGTCAGGTGAGAGGGCTGTGGTGCCTGCAAAGGCGGGAGATGTGCGAGTGCAGGGCCTATGGCTGGAGTTGGGGGAGAGAACTGCTCAACAGGTTGATGGGTTGTGAGGGGGAGGTGTGAATGCCAGGCTAATTCTGTGCTTGGCAGTGGAGTTGAAGGTTTTTACTCTCTCTCTCTCTCTTTTTGGGGCTGGAGGTGGGGGTGGGCCGTTGGTTGGTTCCCTGACTGGGAATCCAGCCTGGCCTCGGCGGTGAAAGCCGCGAATCCTAGCCACTAGGCCACCAGGGAACCCCGAGTTGAAGATTTTTGAGGAGAGTAGTGAATAACACTAAGGCTGGGCAGGGTGGGAGAGTGGGGAGGCAATGATCAAATTGAGAGGTCCCACCAGCTGGCCTGCAGTAGTGACCAAGGGTTGTCACTGACTACAGGAGGTGGAGTAGATGCTTTAAATCCAGGTATGACTAGCTGATAAGCTAATTGGGGCAGGTGCCAAGTGCAATTTCGATGTAGGGACACAGAGGGTGGATTTAAATTTTAAAATGTTACATTCCTGCTATGTGCTACGTGTCTTCATCATCAATGTTATCTCATCGTAGGCCCCCTGCAAGGTCAAAACAATCAATTTCCAGAGAAGGAAACCCAGGCACAGTGGTTGAAGTGATGTGTTCAAGGTCACACTCTGGATGAATGGCAGAAATGGAACTGAAATCAGGTCTTCTCATGCAGGCTGTGATTATTGTTCCAATTAGAAAGAGGTCTTACAGGTGATAGGATTTCAGGAACTTTTGAGTGATGAGAGCAGAGAAGTGTATGGTTGGCTGTGGAAGACCTTCCTCAGCATTGCAGAACTAAAGCTCTGTTGCCCCCATGTGTGTCAGCCAGGAGACAGAACTGGATAGAAAGAGCTGTTAACTCGCTAAGAAGTTAAGTAACTGAAAAGTTAAAAAATGAACATGGCGGTAGCCACTGCAAGAAACAGCTACCAAGCCTAGGGCTGAGGGAACCAAGGGAGGAGGTGGGAATGGTTAAAATGGACACGCTCAGAGGAGTGGCTTGCAAAGCTGGCATTCCAGCCTCCGAGGAGAGGGTGCTGCCCCAGCTAGTGCTGGGGTGTCTGAGCGTGGAGGTGGAGGGTTCCTGAGGGCCTGGGATTCTGCCTCCTGGAGAGAGGGCCCGGTGAGGAGCTGGCTCTGCAGTATTAGCAAATTGTAAGCTGGGTTTAGCGGCTGCTACAGGAAGACGCTTCTGCTGCCAGAGATGCAGTATCCCTGGGGTGATGCCTGCAGGGAACAGGAAGGAGCAAGGCTCCTGTCCCTCCAGCCTTGCTGACGCTTAACAGCACAAATGTGTGTTGCAGAGTCCCAGCCCCACTCACAAAGAGGGGCAGTATGGGAGTGTGGGTTTGCATCTGAGACACAAGAGCTTAATACCGGGGATACCCCAGATTTCCAAGTCCTGGGTAATTGTTTCTTCTTCCCACAGGCTGGCTTTGCCCCAGATGACCAGGAGAGAGAGACTGAGAAGGCCACGGATCGACTAGGCAAGTAGATGGCAGAGACCCGGGTGGGTGCTGGGAGAGGCTGAGGGAGCGGCAAGATGACTTGTTACCTTCTTCCTAGTGAGTCCTCCTTTTAGCTGCCAAATTGCCTTTTCTGCCTGGTGCTTCGACGGTGCCCTTGTTTGGAAGGCCTACTGGAGCTTCCCCCAGGGAAGTCCTGAGCTTGTGCCCTGACCCAGCCTTTCTACTGAGAAAGACGGCTTAGGACGGGGGAAGAATATAATCTTTGGAGCCAGGCAAACTTGTTTTCACTTTCAGCTGCAGGTCAGAATCGAGTTTTGTGGTCTTAGATAAACCACTTACCCTTTCTTTATCTTTAGAACGGGGGCAATAATACATTGTTCTGAGGATGGAGTGAGAAGATGTTTCAATAGAACTGTAATAGCCACTAGCTACTGGTGTTGCTGAAATTTAAGTGAATTATAAAATAAAATGAAAAAATTCAGACCCTTAGTTGCACTAGCCATTGTTCAAGTGCTCAGTAGTTACACATGGCTAATGCTAGCCACCAGACAGCACAGATTATAGAACATCACCATCACCACAGAAAGCTGTGCTGGAGAGTGAGTGCTGTCCTATCCAGCAGACAAAACACCAAGCACATAAGTCTAGTCATAGCAGCTAACACTTACTGAGTTCTCACTCTGTGCCAGGCACAATTCTAAGCGTTTCTTTTTTTCAACTCTCACAACAATCCAGCCTTCGTTTGACAGGTGAGGAAACTGAGGCACAGAGTAAACATTTTTTTTGAATTCTAAAATTTGCCAATTGACAATTTTAAAGAGTACATTTCATTGGCATTTAGCACAATCAAAGTGTTGTATAACACCACCCCAAAAGGAAACCTTGTACTCAGTTTAGTCACACCCCATTCCCTATTTTCTTGTGCCCCTGGTGACCACTAATTGAGTTTCCATCTCTGGATTTATCTGTGCTGCACAGGCAAATGTGAGTTGCATATAAATGGGACCGTACACTATGTGGCCTTCTTTGTCTGACCTCTTTGAGCATAATACAGGGTCTGGCAGAAGTAGCGCTGGACCACAATAGGTGCATGTCTCACATGAGATGGACAGCAATTTGAATATTTCACCTAAAATGTCATATAGTGTGCTTGGGTGTGATATTGTTGTGTTAATGACATGTTTATGATTTTGTAATAAAAGATTTGGTATAGATTACCAGCTCATAAAAAGGGGCATTATTTGTGCCAGACCCTGTATTTTCAGGGTTCATTCATGTAGCATCTATCAGTGCAGGCATACCCTGCAGATACTGTGGCTTTAGTCCCCGACCACCACATAATTAAAGCGAGTGTCACAATAAAGCGAGTCATAATCTTTTTTGCTGGTGGAGGGTCTTGCCTTCAATTTGTAAAAATCACAACATCTGTGAAACGCAGTAAAGCAAAGTGCAGTTAAACCAAGTATGCCTGTAATTCAGTCCTTTTAATGGCTGAATAACTCCATCATATGTATATACCAAATTTTGCTTACCCATTCATCAGCTGATAGGCATTTGGGTTGTTTCCATCTTTTGGTGATTGTGAATAGTGCTGCCATGAACATTTTTGTACAAGTTTCGTTTGTTTCCAATTCTTTTGGGTATACATTTAGGAGCGGTTGTATGCTAAGTCTATGTTCAAGCTTTTGAGGAACTGGTTAAGTACATTTCAGCTCCATCACACATTTAATAATTGGCAGGACTGGGATTTGGACCCAGGCAGTTTGGGTCCAGAGTCCATGCCCTGAACTATTATTTCTTTATTGCTTAAAGCTGCCATCACTATACTTACTGTTTTTAGGCTGATTCGTTTCCCACCTCTGACCTGGCATCACCATAGCACTTACATGCTTGGAGATTCATTATTCTTCCCAAACTTTCTTTCATTATCGTGAAACCTTTTGAAAATGTACCTTCTAGCCCTCCCTGATTTGGGGAGCAGGAGACATGGCGGCTATCCATTGTGACTAGATGGGTTCTGCTGTTCTTCTGCCTGCTTTCCTCTCACTCCCTCTTATCCTGTGCTCACCTCTAACACGCCTTTTGGGGATAAAGGGAGGAATAAAAGAGCAAATATTCAATCCACATCTGTGTTGTGAAGGTTTATCATTTGCCTCAGTGACA
>PVJL010013230.1:0-33239 GCA_004026885.1 Lyroderma lyra
TTTAACCTGCAATCCCAGGTTTTCAGCATCTCTATTTGTCAGCCAGTTCAGTTTTCTGAAGAGGGAAAAAAATGGTACTGGGACCCAATTTGTGATCTCTCTATTTTGTAACTTACTCAATCTCTGTATATTTATTATGTCATTACAAGGAAAATCAGAATCAATACTCCTGGGAAAGTAATTAGCACAAAGCAATGTGGATGCTTAGACATAATACATTGCCTTACAAGCCCTGCTTCTGCCCAAAATAGTATTAATAAATTTAACCCGATACATCCTCAAAACCAGCAGAAACATAATGGATGATGCCTTTTCACAAAAATACTAAATAAGTTGCACTTTTCCACTACTGTGTACTTGTCAGTAAGTCTTCCAGGAAAATATCATTTTAGAATGTTTATAACTATAAACTCCTTCATATAAAGAGACACTATACCTATTTTACATTGCCAATTCTCTCAAACCTAATTTTTAAGGCACTTCAGCAAGCAAAACTTAGGTATAAAAAGGTGTTCATTACAGCTTGATATTGGCAGAAAAACAGACACACAGACCAATGGAATAGAAACAAAATCCCAGAAATAAACCCACAAATATATGGACAGATAATTTTTGACAAGGGAGTAAAAAATATATAGTGGGGTAAAGACATCCTTTTCATTAAATGGTGCTGAAAAAATTGAAAAACCACTTGCAAAAGAATGAATCTGAATCTGAACTGTCACCAAAATGAACTCAAAATGGATTAAAGACCTCCACATAAGGCCCTAAACAATAAACTGTATAGAAGAAAACATTGGTACTAAATTTATAGACCGTGGGCTCAAGGAGAACTTCATAAAGCTGATCTAAAAGGCAAGGGAATTACAGGCAAAAATAAATGAATGGAACTATATTAAACTAGAAAGCTTCTACACAGCAAAAGAAACCATAGCAAAGCAAAGAGACAGCCAAACAAATAGGTGAAAATATTTGCAAACAATAACTCTGAAAACAGGCTAATATCTAAAATATATATTAAAAAAATTGGTACAATTTAACAATAAAAATAAAACAATCCCATTAAAAAATGGGCAGAGGACTTGTACACACACTTCTCCCAGGAAGACATATAAATGGCCAACAGATATATGAAAAATGCTCAACTTGACTAGTTATTAAAGAAATAGCAAATCAAAACCACAATGAGTTACCACCTCACAATTGTTAGAAAGGCTATAACCAACAAGACAAGGAATAACAAGTGTTGGAGAGTGGAGAAAATTGAACCTTCATATGCTGCTTGTAGGAATGCAAACTGGTACAACTAGGATGGAGGATAGGATGAAGGTTCCTCAAAAAATTGAGAATAGAGTTACTATATGATTTGGCAATCCCACTTCTGGGTTATCTACCCAAAAAAATTGAAAACCTTAGTCTGCAAAGATAGAGTCACCCCAGTGTTCTTCACAGCACTATTCACAGTGACCAAACCATGGAAACAGCCAGTGTCCTTTGATAGACAACTGTGTGACACATATACACAATGGAATATTAGTCAGCCATTAGAAAAAATAAAATACAGCCATTTACAATAACATAATTTGACCTTGAGATTATCATACAAGGTAAAGAAAGCCAGACAGAAAAAAACAAGAAAACTACGACTCATATGTGGAACATAAAACTGAAAGCAGCAAAGTAATAAAAACTCATAGACACAGTCATCAGTTTGTGATCACCTGACGGGAAGGGGGAAGTGGGGTGGGAAAAGTGGGAGGAGAGCTCAAATACATTGTAATGGAAAGAGAACAGACTCTTTGACGAACACACAATGCAACACATAGATGATACACTGTAGAATTGTACATCCAGAACCTATGTAATTTTTGCTAATTAATGTCACCCCAATAAATTTAACAATAGAAATATAAAATAAAGAATAAAAATGTATTTCATTTCAGTATCTGTTATTATAGAGTGGCTATTATCAACCAAACAAGAAATAACAAGTGCTAGAGAGAGTGTGGAGAAAAAGGAACCCTCGCACACTGCTGTAGGATGTGCAAATTAGTACAACTATTATGGAGGACAGTGTAGAGGTTTCTCAGAAAATTGGAAATGGAGTTACTATATGACTTAACAATCCCCCTTTGGGATATCTACCTCCTAAATTTGAAAACTTTAGTGTGCAAAGACTTATGGATCTCAATATTCATTGCAGCACTGTTTACGGTGGCCCAGTCATGGGAACAACCAAAGTGCCCTTTGATAGAGGGCTGGATAAAGAAGCTGTGGTACATATACACAATGGAATATTACTTAGTCATAAGAAAAGACAAAATAGGGCCATTTATGACAACATGGATAGACCTTGAGACCATAGTGCAAAGCAAAATAAGCCATACAGAGAAAACCAAGAACCATACGAATTCAATCATATGTGGAATATAAAACTGAAAGCAACAAATAAACAAAAACACATGTACACAGTCAATAGTTTCATGGTTAACTGTGGGTGGGGAGGAGGGAGTGAGAGAGGAGGTGGGGGAGTCAAATGCATGGTAATGAAAAGAAAACTGACTCTGGGTGTTCAACACATGCACTGTAGAATTGTCCACCTGAAACCTAATTTTTGCTAATCAATATCACCCCAATAAATTTAACAATAAAAAAACAAAAACAAAAAAGTATTGAATAAGTTAAATAGAAATTAAAGTCTGCATGTATTGCTGTTTAAAATACCAAAAAAAAATAATAATAATAACCACCTTGGAAGAAAATTTGGGAGCTCTTCAAAAATTTAAATATACCTACAAAATGACCTAGCAATTCTATTCCTAGGTATATAATCAAATAATTTTAAAAAGAAAGGTCAGATACCTGTACACCAATATTCATCAGAGCATTACTTATAATAGCCAGAAGGTGAAATAGCCCAAGTGTTTTTCAACAAAGAAATAAATGAACATGTTTTATGCATGCCATAAAATATTATGCACCCATAGAAATGAACAAACTCTAGTATATGCTACAGCATTTATAAATTTGAAATTATAATGCTAAGTGAAGTAAAGTAGATGCAAAATATATTATATGATTCCATCTATTGGAAATATTTAGAACAGGTAAAGTCATAGAGACAGAAATTATAATAGAGGTTATCAGGAACTGAAAAAGGAGTGGAAAGTTATTTGTTAATAAGTACAAAGTATTTCTTTTACAGTCAACGAAGTGTTTTATTATAAAATTTATTAAGGTGACATTGGTTAGCAAAAATGACATAGATTTAAGGTGTACAAATATACATCACATTGTGTGCTCAGCACTCAGAGTCAGTATTCCATCCATCACCATATATTTTACACCCCCCTATTTCCTCTACCACCCCCTTTTCTCCTTATCCTCAAGTAACCACTAAACTATTGACTGTGCACATGATTTTTTGTATCTTTTTGGCTTTTAGTTTTATCTTACACATGTAAGTAAAGTCATATGATTCTTAACTTTTTCTATCTGACTTATTGCTTAGCATGAGGATCTAAAGTTCTATGCATGTTGTTAGGTATAGAAACATTTCATCTTTTCTTTTGGCTGAATAGTTGTGTAAATGTACCACAACTACTTCATCAAGTCACCTATCAAAGGACACTTTTGTTGTCTTCATGACTTGGCCATTGTGAAGAGTTCTGTTATGAACATTGTGGTACATATATTTTTACAGACTGAAATTTTCAAACTGTTTGGGTAGATACCCAGAAGAAGGATTGCTGAATCCTATGGTAATTCTATTCTTAATTTTTGAGAAACCTTCTACTGGCCTCCACAGTGATTGCACCAATTTACATTCTGACCAGAAGGGATTGAGGGGTTTTTTTTCTCCATATCCTCTCCAACACTTGTTATTCCTCGTCTTGCTGATTATTGCTGTACTAACAGGTGTGAAGTGGTATCTTATTGTGCTTTTGATTTGGATTTTCCTAATAGCTAGTAAAATTGAATATTTTTCTTCTTATATCTGTTGACCATTCTATGTCTTCATGGGAGACGTGTCAGTTCACGTCCTCGGCTAATTTTTTTTAATTAGGTTGTATGGTTCCTTGCTGTTGAGTTGTACTTTTTAATGTATTTTTCATCTTTTACTCCTTCTTTTATCCAGACATTCTTTAATAACATGTTGTTTAATCACCACATATATGTGGGATTTTTTTTTTCATTTTTGCTTTATTATAGCAGTTGATCTGTAATTTCAAAGCTTTGTGGTCAGAGAATACACTTTGTATGATTTTAATCTTCTTAAATTTGTTTAGGCTAGTTTTGTGATCCAGTGTATTGTCTATCTTTGATATTGTTTCATGTGCACTAGAAGAGAATGCATAGTTTTGTGTTTTAGGATGAAGTTTTCTGTACATGTCAATTATGTCTAATTACTGTAATGTATTATTTAAAGCTGGTATTTTCTTTTTTATTTTCCTTTTAAATTATCTATCTATGGTTGTCAAGGGTGTGTTTAAGTCTCCTACTATAATTATGTGTTTCTCAGTTTCTGCTTTTAGTTCTGTTAGCAGTTGCTCTGTAAACTTTGGTGTTTTCTGGTTAGGGGCATGTATATTAATATGTCATTCTTTCTTGTTTTATTGTCTCACTTATCATTATGAAATGTCCATATTTGTCTCTTATTACCATTTTTATCCTGAAGTCCCTTTTGTCAGATATGAGTACACCTGCTTTTCTTTGGATGCCATTTTCTTGGAGTATTGTTTTCCACCCTTTCACATTGAGTCTGTATTTGTCCTTGTGGCTCAGGCGTGTCTCTTGGAGGCAGTGCAAGTCTTGGTTTTGCTTTTTAATTTAGTCTGCTAATTTGAGTCATTTTATTGGTTAATTCAGTCCATTTATGTGTAGTGTGATGACTGATCTGTGAAAATTTACTATAGATACTTTATCCTTTTGTTCCAGTAGCTATTGTTTTCAATTTCTTCTTTCTTTTTTCTTTTTGTCAGTTGATATAGTTTGATAATATTCTATTCCTTTTTTCTATGTCCATCCCCTGATTTTTGTGCATGTGTATGTATGTGGGTTTGTGGTGTGTGTCTCAGTTCTGAATTTTTATTGTTTCTCTGAAATTTATGTAAAGGAAATTTTCATATATGCAGTGGTCTCTTTCCTTAAGCATGCTTCTTATCTTTATTTTGTTTTTTGAAATTTAAACCTTTACTTTCTTCTTTTTATGTTTTTTTCTTCTATTTTATCCATTTTTATGATTATTTTTTGTTTCAGGTCAAATAGTCTCCTTCAGTATTTTTTTGAAATTTTGTCTTTGTGCTAGAGTATTGCCTCAGCTTCTGTATGTCTGAAAAGGTCCTTCTTCAAATCTAAAAAATAACTCTGTTTATCTCCAAAATTCATATTTAGTTCTATTTTATAGTTTCAATTTCTTTGTTAGAATATTCCTTTTGTTCATGATTTTATTTCTAATAAGATTTAGCCACTTTTCTGTGATTGGTTGCCTTTCTTTGATCTCTTTGATTTATTTCATAACTGTAGTCTTGAACTCTGTCTTTTAGCTTACATACTTTCATATTTTTAAGTTTCTTCTCTGGAGAATTTTCATTTTCTTTCTAAGCAGCTATTTCCCCTAGGGTACTCATTGTTGTTGGAGCATTTATCTCCCTGGGAATAATATCTTTTCCCTTGGTATATATAAAGAGGTCTTTACTTTTCTTTCCAGTGGTTTTGTTTTGTCTTAAAATATTTTTTCTTGGTTATTCAGTTTTCTCACACTGCAAAATTTCTTGGGAGGTGGACTTTTCTTCTTTGACCCAGTTGTTTTGTTTTCAGTGCACCTCCTCTTTGGAAGGATGTGGTAGGCAATGGTATGTTATGCCTATGAGATTCCAAGTGCAGGCAGAAGCTGCTGTGCCTATGTTTCACAGTTTCCATGAACCCCCTTCTGGTTTTAGCAGGAAGAATGGAAACAGGATTTGTTGGAAAAATGTACATGTTTGTTTGCAGCAGAGGATAATGGTGGTTTTCCAGCTATAGTTGACTGTAAGCTGGCACTAGTTGGAGTTGGGGGAAGTGAGATTTGGGAGATACTGAAGGGAAGCAACAAGACTCTGTGTTTATGCTTTTTGACTGGTGGTGAGGGACTGTGGATATAACTTCTATGTGTCCTGAGATTGCAGCCCTTGGTGCTGGGCTCTGCTGTAACACAAACCTGTTACTCTGTTAGGAGTGTGCAAGGCCAGAGCTGGTACGTGCCATTGGATCTGCCTTTCTGTTTTCCCTTGAGCTTATGCTTCTCCTAGAATTGTGTTTTGCTTTGGTCAGCATTTCCACCTCTGCCAGCTCTCAATCTTTATCTCACCCAGGGCCACTTGTAGTTCAGTCAGTACTGTCATGCCCATCTGCTCTTGGCTTCCAGCTTGTCTAAAATCATGCCACACTCCAGTTGGGACCCTAACTCAGCCAAAGATGTGTTGTGTGCTTCGGCTTGAGCCCTAACTTCTCCAATTTCTAGTGCATATGGAACAGTCTCAAAGATAGACTATATTCTGGGACACAAAAGTAGCCTCAGCAAATCCAAGAAGATTCAAATTATACCAAGTGTATTCTCAGACCACAAAGCCCTGATATTGAAGATCAACTGTAAAATGAAAGCAAAAATAAAACAAAACAAAACCCACACATGGAGACTAAACAACATTTTATTTAAAAAATGACTGGATCAAAAACAAGTAATATAAGAAGTTAAAATACATAGAAAATAATTTACAATGAAAATACAACATATCAAAATTATTGGGACACAGTGAAAGCTGTAATAAGAGGAAATTTTATATCATTACAGACCTACCATAAGAAACAATAAAAATCACAAGTAAATTTTCTAACATCCCATCTTAAAGAACTAGAAAAATACAACAAAAACAGAAAAACCAAAGTCAGCAGATGAAAGGAAATAATAAAAATCAAAGCAGAGATAAACAAAATCAAGAACAGAAAGATAATAGAGAAAAATAACACAACAAAGAGCTGATTCTTTGTAAAAATCAACAAAATTGACAAACCTTTGGCTAGACTAACTAAAGGATGAAAGAAAAGAACAAAAATATCCAAAATTAGAAATGAAAGGGGAAACATTACAACTGATACCACAGAGATAAAAAAGTATTATGAAGGGTAACAACAAAATGGTAGCATGACAGGGACTTCCAAAAAACTCCTCTGGAGATCACAACTAAGAAAACATCCATACTTCAACCAAGGACTCTCTACACATTGCACAATCACAACTGAGAGACCCACACGTCTCATTAAGGTACCTACTGGCAGGCAGAGGGTTAAACAAAGAAGAAATAAAGGGAAGAGCAGGGACCTGGCTGCATAGGTTCTTGCTTGGAACACTACCCCTGGGGGAGGGAAGAGGAAGAAGAAGGCAGGGCAGCACTCCAGGCCTCACTTGGTCCATGGGACAAAGGAAAGGAGGCCCACAGGTGGGGTGTGAGATATGGCAACCACCTCACTTTGTCCCCAGAAGGTGCAGACTGGTCAGCAAAGTGCATCAGCTAAACTTCACTCCAATTCCCAGAGGAGGGGGAGCATCTAGCTGGTGAGGAGCCACAGTATGAATGGAGATGGAAAGGAGAATTATACAGGGGACTTAATAGACATTTCTCAGCCCACAATGACAATGATCTGAGAGACCAGCAAAGAGGACTGACCCCAAAGCTCAGGGTAGAATTCGTGCAAAGGGCTAACTGAGAACAGAAGGGTACAATCACTCCTGAATCCCTGCATGACCCCTAAAGCCACAGGAAGTAAACAAAGCTGCAAGTGCCCCTCCCACACAGACCTTTACCTGCTCGGTATCAGCAGCAAACTCCAAAGAAATTACAGCTGGGAGGGCCCAGAGAGGCTGCAAAAAATAAGAAACCAGAGTATTAAAGAGATGGGAACAGGTGACACATCAGAAACCCAGCTTAAAGCAATGATTATAAAAATACTTAAGGAAATGAATGATAACTTCAACAGAGAGATAGAAAGCATTAAAGAAGTCTTACGAACTATTATAAAGGACCAGAGAAAGATAGTGACTATATTAACTGAAATGAAAAATGGAATAAAAGTCACCAAACTAGACAAAATAGAAGAACAAAGCAGTAATGTGCAGGAAAAGCCAACAGAAAACATTCATTTAGAACAGGTATATGTCAGAATCCAGAAAAATTAAGATGGTTTGAAATTCCTCTGGAACAATTTTAAGCAGGAGAATATCAGAATAATAAGGGTTACAAAAGGTACAGAGAAAAAGCAAAGAATATAGAAATCATTTGAAGAAATAATGACTGAAAATATTCCTAATCTGGTGAAGGAAATAGACATGGAAGCCCAGGATGCACAGAGAATCCCAAACAAGATGATCCCAAACAAGAACACACCAAGACACATTGTAATTTACATGGCAAAACTTAAAGAGAAAGAGAAAATTCTAAAAACAGCAAGGGAAATGCAAGCAGTAACTTACAAAGAGATACCCATTTGAGTCTCAGCTGGTTTTTCACCAGAAACTTTCCAGGCCAGAAGGGATTGGCAGAAAATGTTCAATGTAATGAAAACCAAGGATCTACAACCAAGAATAATGTATCCAGCAAGGCTAGCATTCAAAATTGAAGGACAGAGAAAGAGTTTCTCAGATAAGAAAAAGCTAAAAAAATACATCACCACCAAACCAGTACTATAAAGAATGTTAGAGGGACTTCTTTAAGATGGGAAGAGAAATGAGATATTGGGTAAAAAAAAAAAAGGATGGAGATATTTAGTTTGATTGTTAACATAGAATAAAAAGAAACAAAGAAACAAATCTCATGGACATATTCAATAATTTAGTAGTTACCTGAGGGTAGGATGGAAGGAGGGTGGGGGAAAAGGGACAAGGACACAAATACATGGTGATGGAAAGAGAACTGACTCTTGGTTATGAACACAAAATACAACACATAGAAAATGTAATGTAGAATTGTACACCTAAGACTTATGTAATTTTTACTAATCAATGTCACCCCAATAAATAAATAAATTAACCCTGCCTTAAAATCAGTAAAGAAAAAGAAAATATTATGAAGGGCTTTATGCAACTAAAATTAATAACCTAAAGGAAATGGGCAAGTTTATAGAAACATATAGTCTACTTAGACTGAACCAACAAACACTGGATAATCTAAATAGACCAATCAATAATAAAGAAATTAAGGTAATCATTCAAAATCTTCCCAAAGACAAAAGCCCCAGACTAGACAGTTCCACCAATGTGTTTTACCAAGAATTCAAAAAAAATTAATTCCTGTCTTTCACAGATTCTTTTATAAAATTGAGGATGAGGCAATAATTTCTAACCCATTCTATGAGGACATTACTTTAATACCAAAACCTGGTAATGACAACACACACACACACACACACACACACACACACACACACACACAAACTATAGACAAACATGTCTGATGAACATAGATGTAAAAATCCTAAGCAAAATATTAGTGAATAGAATACAAAAATGCATCAAAAAATTATGCAGCATGATCAAGTTGGATTCATCCCAAGAGCACAAGGATAGTTCAAAATACAAAAATCAATCAATGTGATACACCACATAAACAAAATAGAAGATAAAAACCATGTGATCCTATCAATTAATGCAGAAAAAGCATTTGACAAGATACAGCATCCATCTATAATTAAAATACTGAATAAAATGAGTATATTAGGAAAGTACCTCTACAAAACAAAGTCCATATATGACAAACCCACAGCTAATATCATACTGAATGAAGAAAACCTGAAGCCCATTTTCCTAAAATCAGGAAAAAGGTATGGATGCCCCCTGTCACCACCACTATTCAATATAGTACTGGAAGTTCTAGCCAGAGCAATCAGGCAAGAGAAAGAATAAAAGGTACCAAATTGGGAGAGGTCAAACTGTCAATATTTGCAGAAGACATGATTCTTTATATAGAAAATTTCAAAGACTCCACCAGAAAACTATTAGAAACAGTAAGAGAATACAGTAAAGTCACAGAATACAAAATAAATGTACAGTAATCAATTACATTTGTATATACAAACAACAAATCTGTAGAAAAAGAAATTAGAGAATCAATACCTTTTGTGATAACTACAAAAAGAATTAAATACCTTGGAATTAACAAAGAACATAATGGACTTACATATGAAAAACTATAAGATACTTTTGAAAGAAGTTAAAGAGGACACAAAAAAACAAAAAAGATAATTTCTGGTTATGAATAGGAAGACTTAACATTGTTAAAATGGCCATATTACCCAAAGCAATATAGAGATTTAATTCAATTTCCATCAAATTCCCACAAACACACCTTTATGAAATAGATTTAAAAATTATCAGATTTATATGAAACCATAAAATACCTTAAATCACCAAAGCAATACTATATAAAAAGCATAAGACTGGAGGTATCATGCTCCTGATTTAAGTTTATACTATAAAGAATCAGTAATCAAAACAGCTCAGTAGTAGCAGAAAAAACAGACACACAGACCTGTGAAACAGAATTGAAAACCCAGAAATAAATTCACAAATACAGCAACAAATAATTTTTGATAAAGGAGTAAAAAATATGCACTGGGGCATTAAAAGCCTCTTCAGTAGATGGTCCTGTGAAAACTGGAAAACAAGGAAAACAAAGAATGTGAACTGTGAATTGACACCACATACTTAAATTAATTTAAAATGGATTAAAGACTTCCCCATAAGACCCGAAACAATGAACCATAAAAAAATAAAACATTGATACTAAACTTAAAGACCTCAGGCTCAAGGAGGGCTTTGTGAATATGACCTCAAAGACAAGAGAAGTTAAAGCAGAAATAAATGAATGGGACTACATAAAACTAACAACCTTCTGCACAGCAAAAGAAACTATTAACAAAGCATAGAGACAGTCAATAGAATGGGAGAAAACATTTGCAAACAATATATCTGATAAGAACCTAATAGCTAAAGTTTATAAAGAACAAGAAAGACCCAGTAACAACAACAACAACAAAACCCAATTAAAAAATGGGCAGAGGACCTGAACAGACACTTCTCCCATGAAAATATACAAATGGATAACAGACATAGGAAAAAATGCTCAACCTTATTAGCTATTAGAAAAATGCAAATCAAAACCACCATGAGATACTACCTCACACCTGTTAGAATGGCTATTATAAGCAATACAAGAAATAACAAGTGCTGGAGAGGCTGTGGAGTAAAAACTCTCATACACTGCTGGTAGAAATGTAAAATGGTACAACTTCTATGAAAGACAGTGTGGATGTTCCTCAGAGAACTGGGAATAGAGTTACCATATGACCTGGCAATCCCCATTCTTTGTATTTAACCAAAACATTTAAAAACCTTAACTTGCAAAGACTTAAGTAGTCCAATGTTCATCACAGTGCTGTTCATAGTGGCCAAGGCATGGAAGCCACAAATTTGCCCTTCAATAGATGACTTGATAAAGAATCTGTGCTACATATACACAATGGACTATTACTCAGCTATAAGAAAAGATGAAATACTGCCATTTGCAACAAAATGGATTAACCTTGAGAACATCATACTTAGTGAAATAAGCCAAACAGAAAAAATCAAGAACCATATGACCTCACTCATATGTGGAATATAAAATTGAAAGCAACAAAGGAAAAAAACTCATTGACACAGTCAATAATTTCATACTTACCTGGAGGCAAAAAAGGAGGAGATGGAAGAAGAGAGATAGTGAGAGAGGAGGGTGGGGAGCCAAAAATATAGTGATGGAAAGAGAACTGACACTGGTAAGTGAACACACAATATGCAACATAGACAATGCACTATAGAACTGTACACATGGAACCTATGTAATTCTTGTTAACCAATGTCAGCCCAATACATCCAATTATAAAATCAAAACAAAACCAAATGAAAACCCTACTCTAAACTATCTGTAGTAATACAAAACCCTTACAATAGCCAAAATTATCTTGAAAAGAAAAGTACACATTTTGAGGAATTAAACTATTTGAATTCAAGCTTACTCTCCACCTACAATAAAAAAGACAGTGTGTGGCAGAAAGGTAAATAAATAGATCAGTAGACCAGAATAGAGTATGCCTCAGTATAGAGAAAATTGTTTAAAAACAATTTCCAATATGATATCATCAGGATTATACTTTTCATACAAGATGAAAATTTAATTAGGAGATATGTAAAGATATCTCCCTAAAAAGGCTGTAAAATAATATTCATGGAGGCTTTATTGAAAAATAGCTAAAAATAAGGTACAACCCAAATAATATAGTTAATTTTATGTAACTTTTGTTGTGCTTAAGCAAAATTAATTCATACTGAAAAATATAAGTGATTTTTTTCTGGAAAAGATTTACTGCAAAAGGATATGAAGAAACTTTCAAGAGTACATATCAATCTCGTGAAAACACACTTTAAAAATTTGTACATTTTAAAAGCATTTGAGATTATTGTTAGACTTATTGGGGTGACATCTGTTAGCAAGGATTACATAGGTTTCAGGCATACAATTCTACAGTGCATTGTCAACTTGTTGTATAATCAGTTCACCACCTAATGTGACTTCTCTTTCCATCACCTTATATTTAGCTTCCCCCCCTCCTCTCCCATCCCCTCCCCTTTCTCCCCTCCCTAACCCACTCGTCCCCAAATAAACATTAAACTATTGATTGTGTCCATGGGTTATTTGTTTGTTCATTTCTTTTTTTCTTTGCTGAAAGCAAAGCATTTGAGATCTTGTTCCCAGGTATGTGTCATCATTTTGGCTAAAATAAACTTGTTTTTAAAATCTGTACATTTTACTCTATGTTAATTTTATTTATTAAATGGGTATAAAATATTGAATGTTAAGCAAATAGGTTTTTTGCAGTTTTAGAAATTCACAAACCTGAAACAACTATTGTGCATTTTTTCTTAAGTAAATGAATAAGGAAGGGGAGCCAATTTCTTCACTGTTGGAAAAGGATGTTAAACATGAATATAGAGATTACCATATATCCTGCAGTACTTAAAATTCAGATATCAATGTAAACTCAGACTTTAATCTACTAAATTGAAAGCTAATAGATAGTGGAATAACTTCTACAGATGGTAATGCAAGAATCCCATAACCAGACATTTATTTACAGAATAGAAATGTTAGGAAGATTCTGCCTGCAACATCTTATCCTCTATTCCAGGACAACTCATTGTCAAAATGAATCCTCTCTGCCATGACTTTTTCTGTGCAGCAAAACTAAGAGAGAGAACATTCAATAACATATTAAAACTAGGGGAGGAGATCTTCCAACAGATGCTTTAAAAATAATAACAAATGACTATTTTAAATAATTATATAACAATGAATTTGATAACCTAGAATAAATGAACATATTCTTGAAAACATACAAGCTACCACAACTAAATCAGGAAGAAATAGAAAGTCTAAACAAACCAATAACAAATAGGAAAATTAAGTCAGTAATAAAAACTGCCCCTCCTCTTCCCCCAAAATGGTCAGGACTAAAAATCTTCATGGGTTAATCCTACCAAATATTCTTAAACTCTCCAAAAAAGAGAAGAGAAAATACATCTAAGCTTATGCATTATTACACTTCTATGAAAGGCCAAGATTAGGCAAATTTATAGAGACAATAACTGGGTTTTTTGCCAATTCTGGTGGAATTAGTGGGAAGAACAAAATGAAGAATTATTGCTAATAGTTATGGGGTTTCTTCTGAGGACAATAAAAATGCTCTAAAATTGACTATGATGATGAATACAAAACTCTGTTAACAAAATAAAAACATCTGAATTTTATACTTTATATGGGTGAATTGTATAGTATGTGAATTACATGTCAACAAAGCCTTTTAAACAAAGTAGGCCAGTATCACACTAATATTCATAAAAAAGCCAGACAAAGACTCTACTAGTAAACAAACAAACAAATAAACCACACACATAATACCCCAGATAAACAGAGGTGCAAATATTTCCTATAAAATATTATCAAACCAAATTCAACTTCACATGAAAAGGATTATACACTATGATCAAGTGGGATATAAATTTGGCATGCAAGTATTACTCAAAATACATGTCAATAAGTGTGATACACTACATTAAAAAATAAAAAATAATAAAATTATGTAATCAAAGTATATGTGGGAAAAGCATTTGATAAAATTTAACATTGATTCATGGCAAAACTGTAAACAAAATAAATATAAAAAATGTATCTCAATGCAAAAATGGCCATATATTGAAAACTCCCAAAAGTAAGATCATATTCACTGGGGAAATATAAAATTCTTTTCTCTAAGATTCAGAGTCAGTTAATGATCCCCACTCTAAAAAAATTTTTATTTATTTATTTTGACATTTAATATTATTTTATATTAATTTCAGTTGCACAATGTAGTGGTTGGGCATTTATACAATTAAAGAAGAGATCTCCCTGGCTAGTCTAATACACATGTGGCAGTGTGCATAGTGATTAATATATTATTGACTATATTCTCTATGCTTCACTTTACATTCTTATGACTATTTTGTAAATACAAATTTGTACTTTTAATCTTTCACCTTAGTAATCCTGACACCCAACCCTATTCCATTTATCACACCAATATATCTAGTACCTATCTGACACAATACACACTATTAAAATATATACTATATTTCTTGTGCTATACCCTACATCCCAAAGATTACATTATAAAAAATGTGGTAATTTTTAATCTTTTTTTTTCACCCACTCCCCCAATCTCCCTTCCATCTGGCCACCATCAAAATGTTCTCGATATCTATGAGTTTTTCTCCGTTTTGTTTGTTTATTTTGTTCTTTAAATTTTACATATTAACAAAACTACATTGCTTGTATCTTTCCTCTGTATGACATAGTTTACTCAACACAATACCTTTCAGGTCCATCTATGCCACCACAGATGGCAAGAAAAACACATTCCCATTCATAGCTGAGAAATATTTCATTGTATATGTACCACCTACTATTTATTCATACATCAACTGACACCCAGTCTGACTTTATTTCTTGGCTACTGTAAATAATGCTGCAATGAACATATACATGAACATATCCTGCCAAAGTAGCGGGTTTCTTTGAATAAATACTCAGAAGTGGAATAAATTATTGGTTTCTTCTTTGTCTCTAATTATAGTTTATTTTTTAAGTTTATTTCATCTGGTATAAATTTTAGTACCTCAGCTTTTTAAAACTTTCATTTTGAGGGAGTTCCCTGATGGTGTCACTACTCTTAAGGCTTCAGAACTGGTGCTGTCAGCGCTGCAGCCTGGGTTCAATTCCCAGTCAGGGAGCTACCCACATACCAAAAAGCAAAAAAAAAAAATTATTTTGAAGTAATATTTATATCTCATTATTTTTCTTATAGTCTGTGTGTCTTTTGATCTGAATTGAGTCTCTTATAAACAACATATGAAAGAGTCTTATTTTCTTATTCATTCTATTCATTCACCCTATCTTTTATTTGGAGCATTTAATTTATTTACATTTAAAGCAAGTGTTGATATACAGTTATTTCCATTTTAATATTTATATTTTTTCATCTTTTTTGTCTTAAAGAAGTTATTTTATCATTCTTTGTAATACTGGTTTAGTGGTAATGACCTCCTTAAGCTTTTTCTTATCTTGGAAGCTCTTTGTCTTTCAATTTTAAGTAATAGCTTTGTAATGTAGAGATATCTTGGTTGTAGGTTCTTGTTTTTCATCATTTTAAATATTTGATGTCAATTTCTTCTTGCTTACAAAGTTTCTATTGAGAAATCAGCTGACAATCTTATCAGAGCTCCATTGTAGTTAACTAACTTCTTATTTCTAGTTGGTTTTAAGATCCTCTCTTTGTCTTTAACCTTTGATATTTTAATTATATTGTGCCTTGGTGTGAGCCTCCTTGGGTTCATCTTATTTAGAGCTCTCTACACTTACTGAGCTTGTATGTCTATTTTCTTTGACAAGTTAAGGAAGTTTCTGGTCATTATTTCTTCAAATAGGTTTTTAATGTCTTGCTTTTTCTCTTCTTTTGGTAACCCCATGATGTGAATGTTGGTATGCTTGATGTTATCCCAGAGGCCTCTTAAATTACCCTTATTACATAAGGCAAATCTACTAAGACAGAAGGTATAGCAGCACTACCTAATATATAGAAAAGAGAAGGAAAGAAAACACTAGAAAGCAGCCAAATTCATTAGACAAATAAACTTTACCCAAAACTAAGCCACTTGGTCAACTGGCTGTTGGCATGTCTTATTATCCTCAAGAGGGATGGGTTGGAATCCTGGTAGATGACCATTTAAAAATGAAACTGCTGTCTCCCAGATGACAAAAACCTTACAAGAAAACCAAAAGAGACAAGGGGTTAAAAATGAGCAGTTCAAAAAGAATTGACAAAATAATTATTTTTTCATTTTCCCCAGAGAAGCTTGGGAAAGAAGAGAGTAAAAAAAGACCAGAATAATAGTGATGAATTCAATGGGGATCCTAGGTGGAGAGGAAGTGAAAAAAAAAAAAAAAAAAAGAAAAACCTAGACCTAAAATAAGGCTTATAAGAAAAGCAATAATTAGCAAAACTAGATGTCATTAGTACTTATGAATCTGTTTGAAAAGAAGCTTAAGGTCTTCAATTGGCTCACTTGAACAGGAGTGATATTTTTTCTGCCTGGGGAAGTCCTATGGAAACTTAAAAAACAACAACAACAACAACAACAACAACAAAACGGGTTTAATTCAAGGAAGTAAACCCAGCCACTGACAATTCGTAACTAAACAGCAGGTGGGTGCTTGGGAAAATTACAAATGGTCTCTTCTATTTAGGAGTAAATGGGTCTTCAAGAAACTAGTCTTTTGGGACCTCAGACAATACTTGGTCCCTTGGTTCAATGGGGCTGCAATGTGCAGAATGGTTGGCCTGGGGAATGTGCCAGTCTCCACATTTTCTGAGTACCTGTTGACACTTTCCCAAGTAAATAAAATAGAAAATAACAGAATCAAGTCAGGATCTAAAGCAATGAGCAGAAATTAAAGATGGGGCTCAGAGGTTTACTAAAAAACTTTTCCAGAGTCATTATTTTAAAGACTGATTGACTTGTTTATTTTTCTTTAAGATGCAAGCCACTGACAAGAAACAGGATGAGTATGAGTTTAAATCTAAGGCTCTATTTATCTCTACAATTAAGTATGTTTCAGATGAAATAGGTTCAGAGAGAGTAGTTGAGATAGAGTAAGTGGCTTTCATATTAATCATTAAATTAACAGGCTTACCTGCCACATAAAAGGTCACCTGCACTTTTTTCCCTGTAATGAGAATGAAGATATATATCTGTATACTGCTTAAAATCCTGGTTCTAGTCAGCTGTTGGTTACAGCCATTTGTGGAAAAGAAGTTAGTTTTAGCTGTATTTGAAATAGAGGATAATCCCTCTTCCAGTTGTTTGTTTGTTTGTTTTTCATTTACACAGTGGGCATAGCTGCTTTGGGGAATTAAGATCCTTGTTATTCTATTTGTCTGGGCTTCCACATTAAAAAAAATAATAAAGGCTCTCTTACTTAATCTGGGGTTGCTGGGTGGCCCTGGTATGTCTTTGGCTTTGGACAGTCTACAACTGCAGCAAAAAGTCTGCCCTGTCTTTGTTCTTATCTTCAGTCTCACTGCTCCTTTGTTTATTCTTTTTTTCTCAGTTTTAAAAGACATTGGAATAAAATTCTTCAACTTCCTTAGAATCTGAGCCTTCTCATTAAGCCTACAAAAGACAGAATTACAATAAGGCCTTGTTATGTTGCAGCAGGACAGGTAACCAAGGAAGTCAAATGACACTCAGAGAGTTGGAGAACCAGTTTATTATGCTGATGAACTCAGAGAAGTTCCAGTCTCCAAATTCTGGGCCCCAACTAACAGACTTTTTGGATTCTTATAGGGTTGAGATGGGGGTTGGCTGATGTGATAAGCAAGCAAGGTTACAGAAGCTAAATGCATACAATAGGCAACTGGTGGAAGGGATGTGGAAGTGGGAGTTCACAGAATTTACTTTAAACATCCTACAGAATTTACATTAAACATCTTCATCCATAATTTTCCATTTAATTCCCTCCTTTGATGCCCTTATAACTCTTTTTATGGGGCATTACCATATATCTCCGACTTGTGTAGGCCAGGGGCTTGTATCCCTGTAAGGCTAGTACTCAAGCAGTGGTTGCCCTGTTCACCGTGTTTTAATGAACTGAGTAATAGCTTGGAGTATACAGGGTCCTAGGGTATGGGGACACCCCCAACCAGTCCTGTAGCTAAGAGCAGAGTCAGGATCCCAGAACTGGCTCAGAGTAGCAGCTGGCATGACATTACAGTTCTACTGCTGGTTGTAGTTCCCAGTGCTGCCAGTGGAGGTCTTTTACATCCTTTGCTTGGTCCTGAACTGGAACATCTGACACCTTCTATAGTGTTATTTGGGTCCCCAGCATTGGCCTTTTTTACCCAAGTATGGTGGATCCAGGACGCTATACCTGCAATTTTAACAGCAATCTGGGGAGCCAGTATAAGCATGTGTGGGCTTGGTTTTAGGGGCTTTTTTTCCCAATCCTTAACCCAGACCATATCTCTTAGCTGGTGGGGTTGAACCTGGTTTCCTAAAGGGATTGGGGCCCAGTCTAAGGTATCTCAGCTTATTGTGCAAAAGGTCTTTCCTAACATCTGGATTTGGACTGACAGGCCTAGTTCTCCTAGTTGCTGAGGTTCACCCTTAAGCCTACTGATGATAGGTGGAGTTCTCCCATACAGAATTTCAAATGCAGGTTATCCTGAGTGTCTGGGAGCACATTGGACCTGCATTAAGGTGAGAGGTAGTACATCTACCTATGGGAGTCCTGTTTCCTGACAGAACTTAGCTAGCGTGGTCTTGAGGATTTGGTTCATGTGTTCAAATTTCCCTGAGCTTTGAGTTCTCTAGGCAATGTGTAACCTCCAGTTGATCTTCAGCAATTTTGCTATGGTTTGGATAACGTGGGGATACAAAGGCAGGTTCACTGTCCAATCCTATTGGAAGGGGATGCACCATTTTGGTGTGAGTGGGAAAGGCCTTGATCCATTTTGAGTGCATGCAGATTAAAACAAGTAAATATTGGGAGTTCCCTGATGGTGTAGTGGCTTAAGGCTTCGGCGCTAGTGCTGTCAGCACTGCGGCCTGGGTTTGATTCCCAGTCAGGGAGCTACCCACATACCAAAAACAAAACAAACAAACAAACAAAAAAAAACAAGTAAATATTTATAGCCCTGACATGGCTTTATCTCAGTAAAGTTGATTTCTATGTCACCAAAGGGAGCCGTTCTGGTGATTTGAATTCTTGGGACCTGTTTAAGTCCCTGTCCCACACTGTTTTTAACACAAGTAGTGCACCTATTGCTAATTTAGGCACACAGGGTCAGGAGCCTGGCAATATAGTAATATCTAGTGAGTCCCTTTCCAAGAGTTGTCTTTTCCCAATGAGTCAGGTCATTGTATTGTTTGATCATGTGATAAGCTAATACCCTGGGAATGAAAAGTCTCTGGTCTGGTAGTTTCCATCAGCCTTCATTAGTCTGGGTGCTCCCCTCAGCCCTTGTCCATTGGTCTTCCTCTGGAGTGTACCTTGGATTTTTCCATAAGCTTGGCACTAAAAGTACCTTGGAAGCCAGGTCTGGATTTGGGGCTCTCCTGGTCTGAGCAGCAGCTTCTCGTGCTGCCTGATCTGCCAGGTGATTCCCCGACTGATTGGATTAGTGCCCCTTTGGTGTCCTTTGCAGTGCATGACTGCTATTTCCGTCAGTTGCCAACCAGCTTCAAGTAGCTGGAGAACTTCTTATTTATTTTAAATCTCTTTTTCTCTGGCTGTGAATAGCTCTCTTTCTTTGTAAAAGCTCCCAAGTATATGTAAAGTGGTTAATGTTTATTTGGAGTCATTGTAGATGTTTTTCTTTGCTCCAAATACTTGAGTGCCTGAGTTAGGGTCCATAGTTTGGCCCTTTGGGCTGACCATCCTAGTGGCAGTGCCTCAACCTTGATGAGTCAGTCTTGAGTAGTTATTGCATAACTGGCCTTTTGTTCCCCATCTGGATGAAGTTGCTCCTGCCTGTGAAGAATACCAGGTCAGGCATGTGGAGGGGAACATCACTGAGGTTGGGCTAGCTGGAGAAGATTTCATCCATGGTTTCCACACAGTTATGGTCCAGTGGGCCCACCTCCACAGGAAGGAATGTAGCTGGGTTCAGGGTGCTCACTGTTTACAATGTCACCTGTGGGTTCTCACATAGTAGCCTTGGTAGTGTGCCCTCCTGGCACTAGTGAACCATCGATTGTCTTGGCTGTTAGTGACCATGGCTGGCAGTGCTTGGAGGCAGGGAGGGCCATCTGGCAGCTATCATGTCAGGTTGACAGGTAAGCCACAAGCCTTTGCCAGGGTTCTGACATCTTGGGTGAGGACCCCCAAAGCCATGTGTCCCTGGTTCAAATCTGGGAGTAACAGAAGTTGCCCTGGCTGAATGCTGCCAACTGCATTCAGTTGTTGGAGGCCCCAGGTCTACTGCAAGGCTTCTGATATGTGGCTGCATGTTGGATCAAGTGTAGCCTCCTTCTGATGGGTTCTGGGTTTGGGCGGGTGGGCTCCAGTTCATGAGGAGGGAAGACTGACGGTGGGAGGACTGGTTGGGCAGGCTCTTTCTGGCTCATGAGCAGGAGAGATTGATGGTGGGAGGACCAGCTGGACAGGGTCCAGCTCATGAGGAGGGGAGACTGACAGTGGGGGGCTCTCAGTCAGGTCAACTGCTACCAGGGGAGCAGTCAGCATTGGGGGGCTGTCAGGGTGTATGGAGAAGGGGTTGATTCCTCCTCTGGGTCTCCCTGATGAATAGGCTTTGGTGGTCTTCCCCCATTTTGGGGTTGAACTATTAAACCCTGCACTGTACCTTATTGTTTGTGCAGAACCAAACCCAAGGAGGGAGTGTCTGTGCTATTTACAACCATGAGTCTATGTAGGGAAACTGGTCAGGGTGGCCAGGACTCCCAGTAATTACTTTATAAACTATGAAGACCTTGGAGAGGTTCAAGGTCCCTTCTGGTGGCCAGCCAACCTGGAAATTGGGCCAGTCATTTTCACAGAAAGTTCAAGGTTTTCCTCACATCAATTTGACACCATAATCATCAGAATAATCTTCCTTGAAGTTCTTGAATATACAGTCTAATACAGTTGGCTTGGACTGACTGGACTCCATTTCTTTATGTACCTCATGTGATCCCCCCAGGTGCCCTTCTGTGTCCAGTGTTGCAAAATGAACAAAGGAGGGAAGCCCCCAGAGGAGGCCTTTCAGATGCCTGCCTGGTCATATCCCTTATGAGACTTTAAGGTGTGTCTTGGCTAAGGTGCACTTGTATAAACCCCAGCCCTGGTTGTCCCTGAAAGAATGAGTCACTTTTTTACCTTATGACATCACCATGGAACAACAGGTTGGGGCCCATTCACACTCCATAGTTATTGCAGTGGAGCCACACACACAGTCACACAGCCACACATCCAATTTCACAGAGGTTATCACATATCCCTCTCAATCCCTGGGTTTTTCCTACCTGGCATCTTGCAGTGGAGACTTTGGGAGGTGATCAAGCTCCCCTTTAATCTGAAGACAGGCCAGACTAGGGCTTTTGTTCCAGGACCTTACCTTATCCAGAATGCTGATCCCTGAAGGGTTTTGTTCATCTCTCTATGGAGTCCGGCTGGTTCAGGTTTCCTCTGGGCATGGTGGTTCCTTCAGGAAGGAGGTCCTGTAAAATTTTCTGGTGACGTCAACTTGTTTAACTCAGTAGGTCTTCTGTTGCCCATTGGCTTCCATTGCTAAGCCAGTGGCACAATGGACCAGCATGGTTGGCTTCCTAGTCAGGGAACCAAAATGTTGCAGCAAGAGAAATAACTGAGGAAGTCAAGTGGCACTTGGAGAGTTGGAGAACCAGTTTATTAAGCGAGTGGGCTCAGAGGAGTTACTGTCTCCAAATTCTGAGCCCCAACTAACAGGCTTTTTGGATTCTTATAGGATTGGGGTGGGGGCTGGCTGGTGCAAGCAGGGTTACAGAAGCTAAATGCATACATTAGGCAACTGGAGAAAGAAATGCAGAAGTGGAGTTTACAGAATTTACATTAAACTGTTTGTACAATATACATTAAACTGCTTACAGGATTTACATTAAACAGCTTTGTCTGTAATTTTCTATTTCAATATCTTTCTTAAAACACACACATAATTATTCATATTAATCAGCATCTATTACCTATATTTCTAGTGAGCAACCAGTATTTTTATTGGCAAATCCATAAACAAACTTTGCAACATTTACAGGCATAGATTTTTGTTTGTAATATATCACTACATTTTGAATCATATTTTCAATAATATATAAAACATTTATAAATAGATTTTAATTTATCTTTTAGCTACTCTATAACAAGTAATAAAAACCATGATTTCAGGCCTATTTATCACTTAATATTTCACTATTATATTACTTTAAATATCTAGGTATTTAGTAATTATTATCATTCAACTTAACAAAACTCTAAGATTTTAAGTTACCAGAAAAATTTGGAAAACCATGTTTAAGCACATACATATAACACATTATTCAAAACTCCCAGAAATTTTAAAGTCAATCATTATCCAAATTGATTTTATGTAAACCTAAGAATAACAGATAATGCCATATTTAATGTTAATAACTTTAAAAATCATGTCTATTTAATCAAAAGTTAATCCATTCTTAGTATCCAGTATTTTTTAGATCATGTAATTCTGAAAAGTACTTTAAGTCAGTTTTCATTTTTTTAATTTATATAACTACTTAATCTTTTATTTTTCAAATCAATCAAATATTATAATCTGGTAGTACTGTTCATAAGCAAAATAAGTATATTATACACAAAACATAAACAAACACAGATATAAGAGACTATAGATATAAAACAAAATTACCAACAGTTTAAAAAAAAAAGCAAAGATCTTCTAATAGCTCCCAACCAACATTATATATAATACATAAACACAGACTTCAGAGACCATACAGAAATAAAAAACACTTTTCAAGAAGGCTGAAAATCAAAAAACAAGTTGCAGGCTTTGATTAAGAGATTACATAAGACATAAACAAACACATAAAACACTGTCATCACCAATTGCAGAAAGAATCTAAGTTCTTCCAATTGCCCTCAAAATTTTCAAGAAGGCTGGGGAAAAAATGAGGATCTTGATTAAGAGATTATATTTCAGGTTATCTGCAAAATCTTGAAAGTTACTGTGAGTAAGAGAACACTTAAAAGGCTTTGATTTGCACGAAATTTCTAAAAATTTAGTTGGCGTCCAATTACAAGTAAATTAAATGTCAGGATTCAACTTTACTCTTAACTATTAGTTTATTGCCCTTTTTCCTGACTCCATCATAAAAGTTTGCATATAAAAAAATTTATCTTATTTTCCTGACTTTTGATTAAACAGTTTTAATTGCTAGATAGTAATAGAACACTTCTAATTATTAGATAGTGTACTCAACGATCCAAATCTTCTTGAAATGAGGAGCTGGAGGTCAAAACCTGGTCTCCAACCAATCTGGTACTACAGATTAGCCTCAGAAAGAGTGAGACTGGCTGGCACATAGCATGGACAGCATAAAAGCAACAATCAGTACCGGTGATTAGTCCAAGAGAGGTTTTCATGGTGGAGAGAAGAAATTGCTAGTTCACTCTTCTGGTTTCACAAGACCCTGACATAGGCCAAATAGTACCAATTAGTCAATATATGACCCGAAAGTGCTCTCACGTTGTATTGAAATAAGGTCACTTGATATAAGTGAAACCATGTGATGAATTGTACTCCATTTTGTTATGAGCTGTACTCCATTTTAAAGATGTTTGCTTATAAATTGTTTTGCTAACTGCCCTGGGACCTTTCCTGCCCATGCTGCTGAGACTGCCAAAAACCCGAGTCCATCAGGTTCTAGGAAATGCCCCTGTGTGCCCAACTTAACTTGCTTATCTTAGCTTCTGTAACTCACTTGGCTAATCTCCCTCTCCCAGCTGGTTGTGGTTTTTGCCTTTAAATTCTCTCCCCTAAGTTTGTTAGGGGCCGCGAGTTCTTTTCTGGATGTTAGTCCACTCTTGGTCACCGGCTTCTGGAATAAAGAATTCCTAATTCAGCCTTTCTGAATGTGGTGAATTTATTACTCACTGTCTAAATATAACAGTATAGGCACAAGCCCCTTATCATCTATGTGTTTAAAACACAAGCATAAAATAAAAGGGGAATGAGGAAAGAAGATAAGTTAGGGGTAAACAGAACAAGACAAATAAATCACAACAAACTAGAGTCAGAACCAGAACCAGAACCAGATGAGTGCTTATAGAACCAAACGTTTCTGAAATGAGGAGCTGGCAGTCAAAACCTGGTTTTACACCAATCTGCTACCACAGATTGGTCTTAAAGAGGCCCAGATTAGCACATAGCCCAGAAGGCATAAAAGCCCAAAATTGGTACCGGCAATTAGCCTAAGAGAGGATCCGATGGTTGAGACATAAAATTTCAGGTTTTTGTTTTTTGATTTTTTGGTTCAAAAAGGCCCAGACTGACTAATCCACTTTTTCCTGATGCAAACAACCATTTTCTTTATACCAGCTTAAGCATTTGTTTATAGGCAGCTAACACTAGAAAAGGAAAAGCTGGGAATTTCTTTAAGACTACACTTCGCAGCAGCTGTTGGAATGCTTCAGTAGTCCCTTATTCAGAATGAGCCTACAACAAGCAGCTGTGACTTTGGACTGACTGAGGTGCTGTATCCCCACTTTTTGGACCAGCTGAGGAAGCAAGGAGGATGACTCACCAGTTCCAACTCACAACACTTCATGGTTGTCAATTTTGTTACCAGGTTCAGGTGCTGCTTTACACCTTTAAAATCAGAAACAAGATTGGTGAAAAGCAAAGCAGTTTTACTTAAAATGTTGGAATTCAGTTAAGGCAGTCCAGATTCTAGCAAGATGAATAGATTTTACAGGTAAGCAGGTAGGAGAAGAATAAAGAATGATAAGGGTAGGAGTTGATCAGGAAGGCTGAAGGGCTGGTAGTTGAGAAATCACTTCGCAGGGCTTGATCTGCTTTAAAATATTTATCTTAGTCTCAGAACATGGTTTCTGGCACTCAGTTGCCTGAGGACTAAAAAATAACTGGGTTAATGAAGAATGAGTAGCCTTAACAAAGGGAAGAAAGCAGAATGATTAAACAAAGAGAAAACAAAAATTATGAAGTTTTTCAAGCTATGAGCTAAGTAAGTGGATTAACAAAGCAGACTAATTAGATGAACAAAGCAGGTGCTAATATAATTATTGACTTCTTGAGTTTAAGTGTTGCAAAACACCAGACCAATTGGTAAAGTGGCTGCTGGCATGGCTTATAATTCTCAAAATGGACAAGATTGAACTTTGACTGATGACCCTCTGGAGATAAAACTGTGGTATACCAACTAACACAAACCTGACAAGGAGAACAAAATGACAATGGCTAAAAAATTAGTAGTTCAAGAAAAATTGACAATGAAGTTATTTATCCATTCTCCCTGAAGGAGCCTGGAAAAGACGAGCGCCAAAAGGACTAAACTAATGGGGATTCATTCAATGAGAATTCAAGGTCGAGAACAAGTAAAAAGGAACACTAGATGAAAAATAAGTTCTAAAATAAAGGCAGTAATTAGCAAATTGAAGAGTCATAAATATTTATCAGTTTCTTTGAGAGTAGCTTAAGATCCCCAATTGGCTCACAGGAACAGGATTGACAGTCTTTTCCTCTAGCTAAGTCCTGTGAAGACTTAAATGAAACAGGTTTGATTTGAGGGAAGTGGAACCAGCCACCGACTCTCTGCAACCCAACAGCAGTTGGGGTGCTTGTCTTCTGGGGACTGATGCAGACCAAATGAGGGAGCCCCTCACTATAGGAACTTCTAGTCCTCTTTACTTTGTTCTTTGGCTCCACAAACTTGCCTTTCTCCTAGTCCTTAGCCTTAATCACCCTCTCAATCAATCTTCCCTGTTCTTGAGCCTTAAACAGTAGATTACTACTAGTCTGAATTACAAAATGTCTCCTTTGTACCTCTTGCTTTGCTTTAAAAATTTATTCTATAACTTATGATTTATGAACTCCAGCCTCCTTCAAGCTATTCCAGACCCTGCTTAGTTCTCTGGCTTCACAAGAATGTAATGGGCAAAGGCGTCAGCCTGGAGTAAGTTCTTTTCCCATATTTTCTGAATACCTGTTGAACCTCTCCTAAGCTAATAATTTAGAAAACAACAGAATTGTGGTCATAATCTAAAGCAATGGGCAGCAGTTAGATCCAGGGCTTAAAAGTCTCCTAGCAAAACCATTCCAGAATCTTTTTAAAAGTCTGATTGGCTCATTTTCTATTTTCTGTAAGGTATAGGCCATTGAGAGAGAACAGGATAAATATGAGCCTAAATTTAGAGGCTCTATTTATTGCTACAACCAAGCGTTTTATAGGAAAAATAGGCCTAGAGTAAGTGGTCAAGACAGAGTAAGTGGCTACATATTAATCAGGAAAACTTTTTCTTGTCATGAGTGTGGCCTTTTTGGGGGGAGCTGCTGAAAACCAGTGGTTCAGTCAGTTGATTATAGCTATTTGTAAAAAATAAGTGATCCAATCTCCCTTCCCAACAAGAGAAAATATACTCTTTGTTTGCACAGGATGCACAGAAACTTTGGACAATTAGGATACTCCTTAATTTTGCGTTCTGGGCCTCTACATCCAAAGCAGGCTTATTTACTTGGTGCTTTATTTCTGGGTTTGCCCTCAGGTGTCTTTGGTCTTATCTGACTCTAACTTCTATAAAAATTCTTGCCCCTCTCTGGTTTCATATTTGGTCTCATTGTTTTTTTCTTTCCTCATATTTTCTTCCTCAGTTGGTAAAGATATTGTAACATGTTACTTGGCCTTCCTTATAATCTGAGCCTTCTCATCAAAAATGCAATAAATTGAAATTACAATAAAAATTTTCTGGGTTAGAAAGAACATCAAGCCAGATTTAATAAGTTAAACCTTAAACTTATCAAGGTTTTTGGTAAGAACAATCAAATCAGCCTTTCCATTGGCTTATATCTGACACAAACCTCAGCAGTTTCAAAATACAGAAGTTTACATAATTATTAGCAATGCTTTTTTTACTATTGTGGAGATTTAGTTACTTTTAAGTAACTAAGAACCTGATTGAGAAAATATAAAACATAGAAAAGTATTTAAAAATTTTTTTTATTGTTAGACTTATTGGAGTGACATCTGTTAGCAAGGATCACATAGGTTTTGGGCACACAATTCTATAGTGCATTGTCAATTTGTTGTATAATAAGTTCACCACCTAATGTGACTTCTCTTTCCATCACCTTATATTTAGCTTCCCCCCCTCCTCTCCCACCCCTCCCCTTTCTCCACTCGCTAACCCACTTGTCCCCAAATAAACATTAAGCTATTGATTGTGTCCATGGATTATTTGTTTGTTTGTTCATTTTGGTTTTTTTTAGAAAAGTATTTTGAGGACACATATAATCTTGGCAGTTTAGGCAGAAAAGTTTCCATAATATCAGTAGCATACTGATGAAGAAATGGTTTTACTTAGCAGAAACAAACAACTCAATTCTAATTTTGCACCAGCATACTTTTGATATTTAAATGTACTAAATTATTGATATTTCACTTAACTATATATACATTTTTTAAAGATTTTACTTCACAAAACTTCCAACTTCTCCAGTATCTCTTAGTTTGTCATTTTTCCCTTATTCAGAAATTACCATCCTTAAGACAATTTACTTCCAGTTCCTACAAAAATATATTTCTATACCCTATACTTTCTTTAAAAGCACACATTATTTTATTCATATTAATTGAAATTCAAAATCTCAATGTTTACTGACAACTAAAAAGCAAACAACCATTTTATTTATTGTAAAATCAATAAAAATTCTATTCAATCTTTAGAAGCAAAGATTTCTATTGGCAATATATTTATTAATTATTTTGAATCTTATTTTTTAAAAAGTATAAAATGCACTTAACAGAGTTTATCTCTTAGGAACTTCGTAACAAGAAACCAAAAGCAGGTGAATTCAGTTCTATCCAACAATTAATATGTCAGTATTTTATGATTTTTGTTTGTATAGTGCTCCCAATGTAAGTGCGTAGTGGTAGTAAGTTCACTAACTTGTCAGACCTTGTATATTGGCTATCCAGAAAGCTTCCAGCCATGTAATATGAAAAATAGAGGCATTAAAGGTTGGATTTTTTCAGACACACTACACACACACACACACACACACACACACATAAAATGTATGCGTGTATCACATTATTTACAATTCCAGGAAATTTTAAAGTTAATTTTTACCAAAATTATTTTTTTGTGAATCAAGGTACAACAAAAAGCCACATTTAATGTTAATAACATTAAAATACGTGTCTTTTTAACCAAAAGTTAACTAATCTTTATATGAAATATCTTTTAGATCACATGATCCTGGAAAGTACTTGGTCAGTTTTCAATTTTTCTTTTATTTTAATTTATATGAGATCTTAATCTTTTATTTTTTTCAAGCCAATCAAATATAATCTGGAGGAATAAAAACTACATTATATACAAAATACAAACACACATATTACAATTTTACATAACTAACACAACTAACAATTGCAAAAGGACCTGTGAGTTTTCAAGTGCCCTCAACAGACATCATATAAAAAATATAAAACACAGATATCAGAGACCATCTAGAGGCAAAAACACTTTTCAAGGTAACTGGAAAATAAGAGGTGAGGCCAACCTGCAGTATCAGATTGCTCAAGAGATTATTACATAGAACATAAACATACATAAATTACAAACTGTTGTAAAAAAATTTAAGATTTTCAACTTGCCTTTAACAGTTTTAAAGTGGCTAGAAAAGAAAAAGGGTGAACATTTTGCTTAAGAAATTACATTTCAGGTTATCTGCAAGATCTTGGAAGTTACTGAGAGTTAGAAAAACCTTGGAAGACTTACATTTTTGCCAAATTAATGAAAATTGAATTGGTTCAAATTACACATTTCAGAGTTCATAGTAAAGACTTGCACACACACACACACACACACACACACACACACACACACACACAAATAATCCCAGTTTTCTGGCCCTTGACAAAACAGTTCTAATTGTTAGTGTAATTATTCAGAAACTAAGTAAGAGGCAATTTCTCCTCAGAATCTAATACATACATAGGCCAGAGAATATCAATTAGCCCATATGTGACCCACAAGAGATATCAGATTATAGAACTTGTGTTTCAAGCACAAGCAAAAGAAGAAAAAGGAAGAAGAAATGAAGACAGGCTACAGGTGAATAAAACAAGACAAATTAATAAAAGCAAACCAGAATTCACAAAAATGAATTAACTTGAAATAAGAGGCTGGAAATTTAAACCCAGTCTTGAATCAATCTAGTACTGCAAGTTGGACTCAGAGAGGCTCAGAGTGGCACATAGACCAGATGCTGTAAAAACCCAGAATCAGTACCAGCGATTAGACTTAGAGAGACTTTGATGGTGGAGACAAGAGATTCCCTGTGTGCTCTTCCAACTTGACAAAGTTCTGACTAACTACCTCACAGTTTCCAAATCTTAACAACCATTTTCTTTTCACCAGCTTAAGCATTTATAGGTGGCTAACATCAGGAGAAAGCTGAGAATGTCCCTAAGAAGAAAATGTCTCAGCAGCTGCTGGGATGCCTCAGCAACTCCTGCCGTAGAGCCAGCCAGCAAAAACCAGCTGTGAATTTCCATCAACTTAGATGCTTTATCTCTGCTTTGTCCCTTGGTAGCAAAAAGGAAAACTCAATACCTCTAAGCCACATCTGTTCATCATTGCCAATTCTTGGTACAGCGTTTAGGTGCTGCTTGTCACCTCCAAATATCAGAGACAAAGTGGTTGGGGGAGAAAGTAGGTTTATTCAAAATGCCAGCATTCAGAGAAGGCAGTGGATTCTTGTATCAAAGACTAACTTGTTTGATTCTAGCTAGGCTAAAATGTTATATAGGCATGCAGGTTAAGGAAGAAAATAAAATTATGGGTAGAGAAGGTTAGTAAGGCAGGATCAAGGGCTGGTAGTTGACAAATCACTTTTCTGAACTTGGTCTCCTTCAAGATACTATTATTTTGGACTCAGAACATGGACCCTGGAATGTTTAGTGAAGACTAAGAAAAAACTGGGTTAATGAGGTATTTGTAGCCTTAAGAAAGGGAACAAAGCAGAATCGATAAACTAAGAGAAAACAAAAACTATGAAGTTATTCAGACTATAAGTTGAATACATGAATTAACAAAGCAGACTAAATAAATTGAAAATTGAAAAAACAGAAGTTAAGTTATTGATTTCTTGAGATTAACTCCTACAGAATAAATTATTAATATTTTGCTATTAAGATATTTGTTCTAAGTTTATAGTCATTGTAATTACTATTTTAGTTAAAGATTCGATTTAATATTATACTATATTTGTTTCAAGGGTACGGCATAGTAGTTAGGCATTTATATAATTTATGCAATTATCTTCTACAATTAATCTAGTACCCTCTTGACACAATACATAGTTGTTGCAACATTACTAAGTACATTCTCTATGCTTTACTTTACATTCTCAAAACTATTTTGTAACTAATATTTTGTTCTTAAACCCCTCACTTTATTTATGCAGCTCCCAACCCCTTTCTCTTCTGGCAACTATACATTTCCTGTATCTATGAGATTTTTTTGTTTTATTTGTTCATTTATTTTGTTCTTTCGATTTTACATATAAGTGAGATCATTTGGTGTTTGACTTTCTCCATCTGACTTATTTTACTTAGTATAATAATGCTCTCTAAGTCTATTTACATTGCTGCAAATGGCAATATTTTTTAAATTTTATGGCTGAATTATATTTCAGTGTGTATGTGTGTGTGTGTGTGTGTGTTTATATTTATAAATTTATATATAAATATTTATATATTTATAATGTATAAAGCATGTAGATAATGTTATATATACATATATGTGTATATGTATATATATGACATATATGTATTTATATATATGAAATGTCTTTTTTATTCAATTGTGTATTGATAGACACTTGGGTTACTTCCATAACTTGCCTGTTTTATATGATAATGCAACGAACATAGAAGTGCATATATCTTTACAACACATTACAAGAATGAACTTAAAATAGATTAAAGATTAAATGTAAGTTTCTAAACCATAAAACTTCTGGAAAAAAAACATAGAAAGTACTCTTTTTGACATTTCTGTAGGCAATAATTTTCTTGACCTATCATTTTAGGCAAGACAAACAAAAAAAATGTAAACAAATGGAAATACATAAACAAAAAAGGAGGAAGAAGGCAAGATGGTGACTGGAGAGGAGATCCCTAAAGCCTCTCCAGAAAACACAATTGAACGGCCATCCAGGAGACAAGAAAAAGAACCCTGAGTTACAAAATGGCTGTTGAGAAATCCACAAATCGCAAGTAAACACCTGAAGGTTGGTGAGAACGGGGCGAGTCGGGGAGAGGGAAGGGAGCAGAGATAGATTACAACAGGACACGATCCCTGCTGACTATTTGGAGCAGTGAAGTTCGGGGGAGGGGAGAGACCACAGGGAAGCTGGGCTTTCGAGCTGCATACTGGGAATGGAGTTTGGGAGCCAGCCTCTGGAACTTTTGAGTGGTAGAAGGGGTGAGCGAGGACTCTGAACTGCAAAGATGACACCCCAGCTCTAAGCCCCCTGGAGATGTACACAGGGCTGCAGTTCCTCTTCCCAGCCCATGGCAAAGGCAACCCTGCTGTCTCAGGCCAGGCCCACATCTTTGGACTTATGGAGCGTGCACTTTCTCATGCACCCCAGGGTTCTGAAAGCAGTGTGAGGCTGTAGACAGCCAGATGCTGAATCAGGGCTAGGAAGAAAGACTGATTTGATAGCATTCACCCCAGTCAGCAGAAACAAACCTCAGAACAGCTTCCCCAGCAAAGGGCAGAAGGCAGAGCCACCCTTGGAGTGCCTTTTGTTGGCCTCTCCCCAGGATATATGCTCATAGCCTCCAAACGCAGTAGGAGATCAGAAACAAGAAACAAACAGCCCCCTCTACCCCAAAACTTGACCCCCAGTGCCACCTAATGTGTGCCCTACAGCAAGACACCACAAAACCAATAATCTGGGCACTGAACATAAAGCCCTCATGTCAAAGAGGAAGAACACAGCAGACAGGATGAATTCCTTAAAAATGAAAACTCCTTAGAAAGAACATGAAATTTACATAGAAAACAGCTTGTTACAACTGTAAGGGTCGGATTTAAGTGATGGAGAATTTAAAGCAGCCATTCTAAAGGCTGTGAGAGAAATGAAAACCTATTGGCAGAACACCATAGCTGAGATAAATAACATAAAAAAGAATATAAATGACATAAAAAAGGAACTCTGTGAACAAAAAGAACAATTTAACAAAGAAATTCAAAACATAAGAAAGACTGAGACGAAAATACGAGAAATAAATAATACGATAAAAAAAGTGAGAAATGAAATAACTGCCATAGGAAACAGTACCAACCAGATGGAGGAAAGAATTAGTGATATTGAAGATCAGAACATGGAAACAGCTCAGAAAGAAAAAGAGAGGAAATATAGAAACAAAAGGATTGAAAGAACTCTGCAAGAATTATCCAACTCCATCACACAAAACAATATCAGCATAATAGGAATAGAAGAGGGGGCAGAGCAATCTACAGAGAGCATACACAAACAAATCGTAGATGAGAACTTTCCAAACCTATGGAAAGACCTGGAACCCCAAGTTCAAGAAGAAAACAGGTCCCCCAGTTACCTGGACCCCAACAGATCTTCTCCAAGACACATGGTACTAAAGATGTCCAAAACTAAAGACAAAGAGACAATTCTCAAGGCAGCCAGGGAAAAAAGAACTATAACCTTTAGAGGAAAACCCATCAGGCTGGCATCAGATTTCTCAGCAGAATCTCTACAAGCCAGGAGAGAGTGGAATCCAATATTCAAAAATTTAA